>JAIUZE010013438.1:0-57221 GCA_022085475.1 Heliosperma pusillum
TAAGACGGCTTTTTTTTCATGAAATCTCGCAGAAATTCCAAATACGAACTCGGAAATTCTAAATTCGACTCTAAACTTAAAATTATAAATTAAAACTTAAATTTGCTGAAAAAGTTTCGTAAAATATTTCTACTAGAAAAATAGGGTACATTTCCGGGTGTTACAGATATTTTACCATTATATCAATATATAATGGGTCCCACAATGCCCAGTTAATTTCTTTTACAACTCCATGTAAATATAATTAACTAATTACCTCTACCTCAACATATATATAAAACCTCAACTAATTTAGTACATTAACGAGTAATTACTAAAATAGATCTTATTTAATCATATTAAAATAAGATATAAATTTATTAGTGAATTATCGCATAATTGAATAATAAACTTAATCGAATTTGAGTTCCAAACTCAATTTCTAACAATTAACTCTCGTACATATCAAATATATGTAATGGACTAATCAACTCTATCACAAACAAATAATCATTTACTATTTGGGTTCATCCTATAGGTGTGACCGAAAGAGATTAGTTGATCACCGCTATCGTACGACAATAACGTCTAACTCTAGTCAGCTGATCATTATTGATTTACGTTAATAAACTGTCATGGAGTATCAATATACTACTTATCCCACGAATATTCTAAAATGAGATTTATTATGTAAATGCACTATTGTGAAAGACACTTACTCCAACACAGATGTCGTCTTCAATCGTTGGTTCTAGTACATTTAAGTATTTGAAAGACTTTATGTTTTGGTACCTTAGTTGGTTTGCATAAATAGGCCTTAGATTTTCCACGGACCTTTCCACAAGAGTGGCTTCATCTGGACGTTCAACAAGTTGTGTAGTAGTCTTCCTCCACCTATAGGAAGTCGGTGAAACCTTCTTTCTCATTTTGGGTAAGAACCTCTAGAGTACGTTTGTTGACTTGAATTTCAGCATTGTCTGCGTATTATTTGGCAAACTCGATTGCATCATCGTCCCAGGTTGCAATCTTCTTATGTTTTATAGAGTAGAACCATTGATTAGGAATGGTGTCGAGAGATAAAGGAAAGATCCTTAGAAACATCTCGTGTTTGATGCCTTTGATAGACATGTAATCTTTGAAAGCACAAATATGATTCAAAGGGTTCTCATGCCCCTTCAACTTCAGGATGTCAGTCATGTTCAAGTTTGTCGGCAATTGAGTATTTATCGCTTCCTATTTGCGATTATTCTTCCTGTAAATGTCATCTCCTTTGAGGTACATTAGTTGTTCCTCAAGGTACTGAAGTCGCTTTTCAGCTCCAGTAAGAACTGGTGGGGGATCAACTTCTGGTTGTCCCATGAGAAGTGGAATGTTATCATGCACTCTAGCATCAGGAATTTCTGCACGAGGAAGCCTAGTTTCTACGGCAACAATTCCGTTTTGAATGGCATTGAGGCAAACATAGGCTCGGTCTTGACTTGTTTGGAGACGGAGAAGCGCAGCTAGGACTTAATCAGTACCATTTGGATTGGGCTGGTGGACACTTGTTTGACTAGTTCCCGGCATATTGGAAATTGAGGACTCGACTTGTGAAGTGGGAGTGTGCCACTGTGTTTAAGTGAGTTTTGTAAATGACTAGTTTTGAAATGTTTAACCTAGACAACCGTAGTGTGGTTCTAGGAGTGTCTACTCAAAGTGACGATTTTGACCGGATATTTGGACAGAGTTTTGACTCATTTTGTGCTACTTCAGGACACCTTTAAAAATGTTTTACAGTTTTGAAAAGGATTTTGTTTTGAAAATTTTGTCATGGTATATTTACAAAATAGTGATCATGTAGAGGTTACACATTTAAACAGGCACTATAACGGTAAGCTGAGTGCATTTAATTTGGTTTGGGCTAAAGGGTGGGTTGCCATACCAAGAAATTAAACCAAGGGTCTGTGGAGAGATCCGCGCCAAACATGAATAAGGCCGGTTCCAAGTCTATTTCCTCGAGTAGTGAAAGCTCTTGATACTAACATGAGTGTATCGCGGTATGGGTTGGGTTAGGCCTAGGAAGGCCGAATAAAACGACCTAAGAAGGTCGAGTAATGAAATCTGACAACTCTCTCGTACAAATTGTTCCCTAACCTTGTTCTAGTTTCACCTTGGGTAACACATAAGTGTATAACCTCCAGCGGAGTCGGCAAACGTTGGTACACAGCCTGGTGAGGGACCACGGGATGGAAACAAGAGTGATACGCATTTATGGAGTCGCCACCAATTTTTATGGAAAATTGGAAACGTTCGAATACCTTATGTGATACACCAAACTAGGGGTCAGGAGAAGAATAGAAGACACACAACACTAGTACATAAACAAGAATAAGCAACCTTGTATTCAACACTGTCAAGGCAAGCACAGACAGTCCCAAATGCAGTGAATCCTAAGCAAAACTCACTCACTAAGACTAGCACAAGTGAATGACTCAAGCTTAGGCCAACAAACGAAGACTAGCACAAGTTTGTTGAGGGATTTGAGCTAACCAAGACTGGCACAGGTTAAAAAAAGATAGAGTAAGAACTCTGGTTTTTCATTCAAGCATTCTGAGTTCTGTCTACACCAAATGGCTCTTTATATAGAGCATAACAAAAGATCTCTACCACACAACATAAAGCTACATCTAAGGGCTTACAATGAGCCTTACAAGGATACAAAACAGATGCAAAAGTCTACTAATAAGACGAGCTTGGACAGACTGCAATTTGGACAGAAAAGCAACTGAAAAAAGTAAGCTTGTCCCTTTCCTGAAATGGCAATGTTGATCAGTTTTCTTTTGGGGCTTGCCTTGGCAGTCTGCTACTTCAAATGGGACATTGAGAGGGACTTATATGACCTTTCCAAAGTTCTTATTAAAGCTACTAAGGGTCATACAAAAAGTAAGGTGCCTTTGATCACTTGTTGGTCTTGAAAACCTGCCTGGCTCCTCAGAATGACTGGCTAACTTGTGGACTATTTTTCTTGGACTTCTAGGGATAATCTGGAAAACTTCTCTGGGACTTTTTGGTAGCCAAGGGTCTCAACTATATGGGAAAAGGAGTTGGAGCCCTTGCTGGGACAGTTGTTGTAGGATATCTGGTCTGGAACTGCTGCTGGTCTCTGTGGGTTCATTCTGGTTGTTGCTAGCTTGGGACCTTGTTACTCTGGCTGTTGATGCTTGGAAATGATCTGCCTTGGCCTGGACATGACTGTGTTGGCTTGTTGTTGGCTGAACTGGACTCTCAAAGACTGTTGATCCCCTAGCTCCTGCTTCATCCTCCTCTAGTTGGAAAGATTTGAGCATCAAATCCTCAGGGTCCTCCTCTTCACTGTCATAGTAAGAGCTAAGGTCTCCTATGTAAAATGTGCCATGGACTCCATATTCTCCTGGCAAGTACACCTTGTAAGCATTGGTACCTACCTTTTCTATGATCTCAAAGGGTCTTTCTGCTCTGGGCATAAGCTTGTTCTTTCTTTTGCTTCGAAACCTTTCCTTTCTGAGGTGTAGCCAGACCAAATCACCTGCCTTAAATTCTTTCTTTCCCCTTGGTACCTTGGCTTTGATTTTGTACTTCTCATTGGCCTTCTCTATGTTCTTCCTAACCTGTTCATGTAGCTTGAGCATTTGTTCCACCCTTTTCTTAGCATCATAGTTCAGTACTTCTTTAGGCACATTGGACAGCTCTATGGGCATGAGTGAGTTGCTGCCATAGACCACTTCAAAGGAGCTATGGCCAGTGCTTGATGAAGGGGCCCTATTGAAAGCAAATTCTGCCTGTGCTAGTTTGAGATCCCAATCTCCTAGTGACTTCTTCACAATGCACCTGAGTATTCTTCCCAAGGTTTTGTTGGTGACTTCTGTTTGTCCATCTGTTTGGGGATGGTGAGATGTGCTGAAGAGTAGCCTGGTGTTTAAGAGCTTCCACAATGTCTTCCAGAAGTAACTCATAAACTTTGTATCCTTGTCTGAAACAATTGACTTAGGTACCTCATGTAGTCTGACTACCTCCTTGAAATAAAGTTCAGCAACCCCTGATGCATCCTTAGTTTTCTTACATGGCACAAAATGAGCCATATTGCTGAATCTGTCAATCACAACCATTATGGAATCCTTCCCCCTAGGGGTCCTGGGCAGGGCAACAACAAAATCCATGCTAATGTCTTCCCAAGGCTTATCAGGTACATGTAGTGGTGTGTATGGTCTTGCTTGGAAGGAGCTTTTTGCCTTTTGGCAAGTGGAACATATCCTAAGGATAGTCTGAACATCCCCATCTATTCTAGGCCAGTAAACTTGATCTTGCAGGATGTCTAAAGTCTTCTGCACCCCAAAATGTCCTGCTAGCCCATTAGAGTGGACTTCCCTCACCAACAAATCCATGTATGAGCCTCTATGGACACACAGTTTGTTCCACTTAAACATATAACCTTCCTGCAGTATATACTTGGTTTCTTTTGTACTGGGACTGCTCAGCAAGGACAACCAATCCTCCATGAAATCAGGGTCATCCTGATAAAGCTCTTTCATAAACTCAAAACCTAGCAACTTTTGTTGAATTGTCACCAGCATAGAATGTCTCCTGGACAGGGCATCCACTACCACATTTGACTTTCCTTCCCTATATTTACTTGAGAAGTTGAAGGACTGGAGATACTCAACCCATTTTGCATGTCTGGCACTGAGCTTGTGTTGGCCATTTATGTATTTCAGAGCCTCATGGTCAGAATGAAGTACAAAAGGCTTGGGTTTGAGATAGTGGCTCAAGTACATGACGGCCCTCACCAAGGCATAAAACTCCTTGTCATATGTGGAGTAATTGAGCTTAGCCCCATTGAGTTTCTCACTGAAAAAGGCCACAGGATTCCTGCCTTGAATGAGCACTGCTCCAATTCCCACCCCACTTGCATCACACTCCACCTCAAACAGTTGGTCAAAGTCCGGCAGAGCTAGTATGGGTGCCTCACACAGCTTCTTCTTGATGAGCTCAAAGGCTGTTTGTGCCTGCTCAGTCCACCTGAACTCACCCTTTTTCATCCCTTCTGTTACAGGCACCATTATGGTGCTGAACCCCTGAATAAACCTTCTATAGAAGGAGGCCAGGCCATGGAAGCCCCTGACCTCAGTGATGTTCTTGGGAGTAGGCCAAGACTTGATGGCTGCAATCTTATCCTGATCTACAAGTCTAATGACTGTCAAAACGACCGTACCGGTGCGTAGATGACGACCAAGGGGTGGACACAAGTATTTGGCTATTACTTGACCATAAACTTACGAATTGTAATAAATCGTTTCGCGTACCAAACATGCGGCCAATAACACTGGGTGGTTGGCGGAAGGTGTAGAACTGAGGTATCTACAGTAAGTACATTTGATTCGTTTTTTCTGTCTTTTATTTGGAAATGATCGTAGAAACGACCCTTTTTTAGAATTTATCATTGGAATGACCTTCTTGTTATTTTAGTGGGTGCCCAGACCTTGGGGGGACTACAAGGATGCTCCAGCTTTCGTAGCCGATATCCTGCGTCCTAGGAGCTCGAGTCGTTTTTTGTTGAGGACACCCATTAGACCCGTGTGGTACCTGGGTGAGCGTTTGACCAGACAGTGCTCTCGTGACACCTTCACGGTCCTCATCAATCCTCCAGGGTCAATGTTAAGGGAGCCCTCTAACGCCGAGAGAGAGGCTGACTTGGCCGGTGTAAGTGGGGATGCTCTCCTGCTTCCTGGTGAGCACTACTCCGGGTTCGTTCACCAGAGACTGGCGTGCTAGCCGAAAGTGGTAAGCATTGCTTGTTTCTTGTTTGAATTGAATTGGTTTGAAAAGTGACAAATGATTTTCAATTAAAGAGCCATCTATCTTTTGTACGAGAATGAGGTGGCGGGGGTCGAGCCCCCAGCTTACCCCGAGGTGATTGAGTACACTGATGCGACTGGTTTCACGACGACTTCGGAGCTCCGTGATTTTAGCAAGGCGGTGACTGACGCTGGCTTGGAGGAGTGGCAACACCTAGTAAGGAAGGTAAGATTTGGCTATCTTTCTTTCATCTTCCCTACATAAGAATGCTTTTGATCTGATCTTTATTTTTATTTGAATGCAGGTGGCACCGTCTCAGCACATGGCGTTGTGGAGGGTGGCTAACCGGCTACGAGCCACGGCCATCGAGGCGCTCTCAGGTGGTCGGGATCGACATGTATGAACCTGTCTTTCCCCCTTATTTTATCTTTTTGTATTTTGAAATGAAATGACTGAAATGAGGCATTTCTTCACATAGAGACTTGGAGCGAGAGCTGGCGGAGTCGCGGGAGGAGGTAGCTCGCCTGTTGAGGGAGCTGGATGCTAGGGATGCTGAGATTGCCGCCCTCGAGGTGACTCTGGCCATGCTGGGTGATGATGAGGATTAGATATATCTTGTTGTTGAATTGTACATTTTGACTTGCTTTTGTACATTTTGACATTGTCTTTTGTACATTTTGACTTTGTCATGGCGAAAACGCCCAGTATTGGATTTTTGGATTTTGTTTTGGGCGAGAGCCCCAGTTTGATGTACATGCTTCATTTGAACGGCTTTGTTGTCTGGTATCTTCTGTTCCTGCAGGTTAGTCTAAAGAACAGGTTTGGTAGACGACGGTTTCTGCCGTCGTTCTTCCGAAAATCAAATAGAAATCACATATGTATAGCATATTGGTGGCCTAAACTGGCGCAAAGTGAAAATTGAATGTGCAAAAATGCGCAAAAAATGACCGGATGGTAGGGAGGGCTACCCCCTAAACAAAGAAATTTTACAGAAATGTAAGTTTATAAAGAAATTGTAGAAAATGTTTAGAAATGATTCCCTAAAATGAAATGAAATAAATTGAGTAAATGTGCTTGTTTGGTGGCAATGTCAATTTCCGTCTCAAAAAGCAAACTCGACAAGCATTACGAAATCCAATATTATTGAAATTCGGCGTATTACTGAATCCTTATCCTATATGAATAAGAAGTTATAGTTGAGCGTAAATTAGGAAAGATCCAAAGCTTGAAATCAGGACAAAGGATATAGGGAAGAGGCGCAGCATGAGTTGCGACTCTTTGAAAGGGCGCAACTCATGCGGATTCCGTTCCCGGGTTAATCTGTCTCTGATTAAAAATGGGAAAGCGCGAATCGTATAAACGGATACGTCGAGGAAGCTATTACTCATATAATTCTTCTGTCTATCACAAGTCGATCACAAAAAAAATTCTCTAAAAAAGAAAACTTTCACAATCATGGATGCCTTTGAAAACCGTCTTAAGGAAGTGACCAATGAGTTCACTAATGTATAGAAACACGATATGGGTGCTTTTAAAAGAGAATCGATCCTGAGCCTAAAATTGGTGAAGGTTGTGAGGCCTTTGTTGGATGCTTGTCTTGAGTATTGGGACCCAAATTAGCATGTTTTCGCCTTTCCTGGAAGCGATATTTGTCCCTTTCCTAAAGAAAAAGCTGTCATTTGCAGGGTGGGACCTTGAAGTTGCACCAGCTCTACCCCTTAGCTCCCAAGAGTATAAGAATACATTCAGGGATCTTCTTGGGTTGACCAAGGCTGAGGTAGACCGCTATGTTACCTCGAAAGGTGTTCGTATGGACGATTTTGTTAATCAGTTCATAAATAGGGAGGACCCTTATATATCATATGTTGCAAGGCGCAGAGCCTTTGGATTTTGCCTTCTGCATTGCTATATCTTGTAAGGCCACGTTGATAAGGAGATGAGAAGGGACCCTCTTTTTCTTGAACTTGGTGGAACAAATGGAGCTCCGCAAGAGCCCAACATGCCTTTGTCTTGGAGAGATCATTCTTGGCCTGGATAATAGAAAGGCGAATCGAGAATTTCCATATCTAGGCAGTTCCATCATCTTGCAGGTAAAAACCTTTTCTTATCTTTGTTTTCTTTCTTTTTTGTTTTGTTTTGTCCTTTTTTTTTTTTTTTTTTTTCGTTTTTTTTTTTTGACGTATTCTTTCCCTTTGTTGCAGATATAGTTGATGGAACGATTGCGATTGATCGAGTCCCTAGTTAATGTGCCGAGATATCGTGCTCGATCAATTACTATGAGAACCAGGCTCTATATGATGGCCTTTCTCGGATATGCAATTATTGGGAAAGTAAGCTGAAGAGTGAAGGCGGTCCCTTGATTCGATGGATCGTGCCTTGGTGGCATCTCAGGTCAGTTACTGGGGTATCATCACTGGATTCTACTCGTTCAGTTCGCCTTCCTGGCTTAGAATTTATGGTATGTATATTTCCGGAAAGATTGTTGAGGCAAGTGGGCCTTAAAAAGAAAATTCCGAGGCTTGATACCGTTCCTAGACTGCCTTGGCTCATACTGCATAGTCTTGTCGGGAATGGGCCACTAGGTGGGTTCAAAGGAGTATGTGGTACGTACCTGTTCCAATTGGCTCGTTATGGGTATCTCGCCCATATTTGCAATGGAGAAGGCTAATACTCCTAAGGAGCGTGAGAAATTGAGGAAACACGAGCCTATAGATTATAAGATCCGCGAAGTAGCTAAAGAGAAAGAAAAGTATCTGACTGAAGGGGAAGAAGAGGCCGGATTCCTAGTTGTTTATCCAGCGAAGAAACTGAGAACTACTCCTACCGCGAGGATGGTGATGGATAGAAATGGTAAGGCTAGGCCACGAGAAAGACCGTTGGCGGTCAGGTCTGAGATAGCACAAGAGCGCCCAGCTCGTGGTCGAGACAAAAAGAATGACAAAGGTGACAAAGGCAAGGGGAAGATGGAAGAATAGCCTTATTCACATCATATTATTTAGTATTATTAATTTTTTTTAGTTGTAATAAATGGCGGGGTTTTTAGAATCATACCCTAGCTTTTATTTCAGCATGTTTTTTTTATATGTTGTGTTTTATTATTAAGTATGGAGTAATGAATAAAGATAAAGTTTAGTTAAGAAACTGATAGGATTTTTCTTTATTATTCTTGTCGAATTTCAAATGCAAATGTCCTTCTATTTACATTTTAAGATAATGACGGGTTGAATCCTGTGAAGGACTGCCTACGTATTCATTAAAAATAAAATCAAACCCTGCGCGTAATTCGAAAATGTAAAAGAATAACTGTTCCAGCAAGAGCTTGTACTGAACTTTAGAAAAATGTGGCATGTGTTGGAGTAGGTGTCCTCCACAATAGTGCCACATAATAAATCTCATTAAAGAATATAATTGAGATATTTATTGACTATATATATATGATTAGTTAGTTGATTAACGTAAATCAATAACGGTTGGCTGACAAAAGTTTGACGTTATTGTCGTTTGAGGGTGGTGATCAAATGATCCCTTTCGGTCACACCTATAGGATGAAATCCAAATAGTAACTAATTATTTGTATATGATACAGTTGATTAGTCCATTACATATATTTGATATGTACGAGAGTTTATTGTTAGAAATTGAGTTAACAACTCAAATTCGATTAAGATTATTTTTCAATTATGCGATAATTGACTAATAAATTTATATCTTATTTTAATATGATTAAATAAGATCTAAACTTAGTAATTAATCGTTAATTTACTAAATTAGTTGAGGTTTTATATATTTTGAGATAGAAGTAATTAGTTAATTATATTTACAAGGAGTTGTAAAATAAATTAACTAAGCATTGTGGGACCCATTATATATTGATATAATGGTAAAATATCACTTAAATGTTAAGTACATATTGTTTATTAATTTGTTTCATATAATTGTTCTATGATCAAATTAACACTTAATTATATAATATAATTAAGCATATGATTAATAAGTATTTGTGGGACAAATTTCGAAAATCAAAATGGACCATAATAAGCCACATGTGGCCGGTTATGGCATGTGTAGGAAGAAATGATTTTGTTATTTTCCTTTTACACAATTCTCCTTTTGATTGTGACATAACCTACATACTTTAATCATTCTCACATTTCCTACACTCCACCTTATTTCATGTGAATAAATTAACAAAATAAGAGGCCATATGGACATGGGTGGTCCGCCCATAGTGGCTATAAAATGGACAATAGTTGTTCATTTTTTACTTACTTCATTTTGTGCTTAATTGACACTTCTCTCTAAAACTCATCCTCTCACTAAAACTCTCATAATACTAATATTTACTAAGTATTATTAGTGTAGTAATATATACTAATATTGGCAGTATTATATCTATCTTATTATCTAGTTAATAATAAGAATTGATTATTTGGTATCATCTTGGTGCAACTTGAAGGAGGTCTTCTAATTTGGAGATTGTTCTTGGATCATCCTTGTTTATAGCTCAATATCAATAAGAAGGAGTTCTTATTGTGCTCATTTAATTTCCTTTTCAAAGTGAGGAAATTTCTTCTTTTATATTATGTCTTTATATTTGCATGCATGTTACATAGATCATTAAATACTAAATTAACAAATAATTTAGTAACTAATTAGAAGAGTCTAATTAAGGTCTATGGACTTTCATGTAGTATCAGAGTTAGCTTGTAGCATGCATGTTCATTTTGGACAATTTTTATTAAAGTTATAAGATAACTAATAAATCAAAAATTTGAGTTAAAATGTGATTCTGACGAAAGTTTTTGTTGCATGTATAGCTACTGACTTCAAAGTGTTTGTGGTCAAATTTTGTGATTTTAGGGATTCATTTGCTATTCATTTTGATTTTTGGCTTTTAAACCAAATTAATATGCATATTTGATGTTAAAAATTAACTAAAAATAGTTTCATGTTGATTTTGGCCATAAAATTTTAATAAGATCTCACATGCATGTCTTTCATATTGTATGTAAAATTTCGTGACTTTTAATAAAGTATTGCATGTTTATTGATTTTTATAAGATAAAAGTCGATAATATGAGATTATATTGTTCATAAAATTGAAACTTCATTTTCTAGTCATGAAATGTTTTTGGTACATTTTACATTCTTATTTTGATCATCTTGTTGAAATTTCATAATTTGTTTCACTGTTTTACTATATTTAATGATTTTTATTTGATAAAACCATTAAATACAAAGTTATATGTTCATAAAATTAATTTAAATTTTTCAGCAAATGTTTTTTTATTTTTGGAGTTCCTGGAAATGTTCCAGAATGTACAAAATTTTTGGTTTCAAATTTTTATTATGTTTATATTTTATTTTGGGTTTATTTCATAATTGTTATGATTAGAACCGTTATATTTAGCAAATGAAATCAAATCGATCTAATTAATGATCAACAAAATTAGTAGGGACTAATTTTGAGTTCTAAAACAGTTTAGTTAATTATTTTGAATTTAAATGAGATTTAAATATTGATATTGATTTTTAATGGTTAAAAATCAATAAATTTCGTAAAATCGAGCTATAATGAGCATGCATGTATTTAGGGCGATTTTGGCATGAATTTTGCAGCAATTTATTTTATTTTTGGTTGAATGAATGAATGCCATTTATTTAATAATTTATGCAAATTTTGTACCTAGTATGGTCTAGCTATTTTTTAATCGTTATTACCCGTAATGTAAGAGAATAACGGTTTGGTTATAATTTTTATTGCGATCTCGTATCGCCCGTTTGTAATAATTAATAATTTTATTTTATAGAACAAATGTATAATAGGAATTTGTATATTTGTATATTTTTAATTATTTTTATGAAGACCGGTGACTCCCTCAAGACGGTGCCATTTTTGGAAGGTGTTCCAAGTGAAGAGGCAAGGACCAAGGAGTTGGTTTTTAAATTTGTAATTATCTAGTTAATTTGATTAGCTAGGTGGCCATACTAGGATTTTTACGTTGCTTGGTTGCTTGCTTTATTTCCGCTCATGCCAAAATCGTCACACATGCATTTTATTTTTCCGTTATTGTCAATTCAACGTTATTCACAATTCACCGACTTAGTTCACGTATAGGGAATTAATAACTAAATTGACAAGATCTCTCACATATTTAAAAATTGAGATTAGCCTTACCAATTAGTAACACCTATGAATCCCGTGTTCATTAGGGCTACCACGCTCGTGGGTCCCTTTTTACCTCGGGTAAGTAGGGTGATACGATCACAAGCTAAAATTGGATTGGACTCAACGAGATAAGCGTTATCTTGGGACTAGGAGATGGATTTAGTTGAAATCCGTCAACCAAGAGTTCTAAGGGTAGAATTAGTCAAGTAATGACTTACCATTTTTAGATAAAGGTAGCATACGATGACTTTTTTTATTTAAAGATGGGTCTTGGAATCATTTATATAATTTAGTGAGAGGTCATTATATAAATGCTAAACTTGTTAAAATGTTTTTCAAGTAAATTATCATAACAATGAATGTTTATATATTTCTTTTTGTTGTAGTAACCATATTCGCACAATGTCAACTTCATCAAACAACGCAACCTTGGGTAAGGACTCATGGTTGAGATCCGTCATGGACAAGTGTGTCCTAAAAGATGACGGTAGTAACTTCGTTGAATGGGAATCAACGATCAAGAGCGCCTCGATATCCGATAACGTGCTTCGCTTCTTCGTCGAAGAGCCCCCCACCGAACCCGGGCCAAGATCGTCTGCGGTAGTTCGGGCCAAATATGACCTTTATTTTAAGGTTGCCAATGACATCAAGGATGTCTTGATTTGGTCAATCTCACCCAAACTCAAACTCCAATTGATATCTCTCGATGCATATGCGATATTCACGAGGATAACGTCGATGTTTTCGCAAGCCCTCAAATTCTCCAATATGAGGCGGCCACGAAATTCTTTGACACTAAGTTTCAAAAGGGCCAAAAAGTTGGCCCACACGTGCTTAAAATGGTTGAGCACGCCGACACCTTAGAGCGTCTAGGGTGCAAAATTCCAAAGGTGTTAGTGGTGGGTAGAATCCTTCATTCACTCACACCAAAGTTCACCTAATTTAGGGTGAACTATAACATGAATGGCATGGAAAAGAGTTTCCCTGAACTCCATGCACTCCTCACCTAAGCAGAGAGGGACATGGAGGCTAGTGGGAGTGAACCCAAGGACGTTCTTTCAATGAAATTGAAGAACATGAGCCTTGGGGTGAAGAAGGACAACGAAAAGGGTAAGACTCTTTTCAAGAAAATCGGCAAGGGAAAGGGCAAGGTCTTTTTTAAGCCCAAGCCTAAAGTCAAAAAACACGCGGACGCGGATTGCTATTATTGTAATGGCAAAGGGCATTGGAAATGCAATTGCCCCAAATACTTGAAAGACAAGAAAGACGATTGTGTGACAACGTCAAGTAAAATTCTTTCATCACTCTATATAATAGATATTAACTTTGCTAGTACATCTTCTTGGGTATTTGATACCTGTTGTGGTTCTCACATTTGTAATCATGTACAGGGGCTGAAGGACGCGCAAGCACTAGCCAAGGGTGACGTGGACCTGCGCATGGGAAATAGAGCTAAGGTAGCCGTTGTTTCCATGGGCACCTACGTTCTTCTTTTGCCTAATGGTTTAGAGTTGTATTTAAATAATTGCTATTATGTACCAACTCTTACCAAGAACATTATCTCCATTTCCGTGTTAGGCATGGAAGGTTTTTCATTTTGTATTAAGAACAATCATTGTACTTTTTCGTTTAATGAAATGGTTTATGGCGAGGCCATTTCTAGATATTTCAAAAGAGGTCTATCATGTAGAAAACAAGAAGCTCAAAACAGGTGAACCTAATCAATCATACCTTTGGCATTGTCGTTTAGGGCAAATAAACGAACGACGCATAAAAAGACTTGTTTCATCTAAAGTACTCAAACCATTTGATTACGAATCTTATGGTGTATGCGAATCTTGTCTTCTAGGCAAGATGACTCGTGCTCCTTTTACGGGAAAAGGGACAAGAGCAAGTGAAGTATTAGGCCTTATACATACGGATGTGTGCGGTCCAATGACTATCCAAGCTAGAGGTGGTTATCACTACTTCATTACTTTTACCGACGACTTGAGTAAATATGGATATGTCTACTTGATGTGGCACAAAAGTGATGCTTTTGAAAAATTCAAAGAATTTAATAATGAAGTAGAAAACCAATTGAATAAAATGATTAAAGCCCTACGATCCGATCGTGGTGGTGAATACTTGAACAATGAATTTGATTCACACCTAAAAGATTGTGGTATAGTATCACAATGGACTCCACCTGGCACACTTTAATTAAATGGTGTGTCCGAAAGGAGAAATCGAACTTTATTAGATATGGTTCGATCTATGATGAGTCTGACAGAGCTTCCTGATTATTTTTGGGGTTTTACTATTTTATCTGCAATATTTTCACTAAATGGAAGCCCGTCTAAAGCGGCAAACAAGACTCCATATGAGATATGGACAGGGAAAGTCCCTTATTTGTAAGATGCGAGGCGTTTGTTAAGAATAAGTCTGATGATAAACTCGCACCCAAATCTGACAAATGTCTGTTTGTAGGATATCCAAAGAAAACAAGTTCTTATTACTTCTACAATAAACACGAGGACAAAGTGTTTGTGTCTCGTGATGCAGTCTTTTTAGAAAATGATTTTATTTCTAAAAGATAGAGTGGGAGAAAATTTGACCTTGATGAAGTCCAAGAGCCACAAACCGAAAAGGACGACGAGGAAAACGTTCCCTCTTCGTCTGACACGGTCATTATTCCTTCGGAACCTAGGAGGTCAAGCAGAATTAGTCATCAACCTGATAGATACCTTGATATTATAGAGGAAGGTGATGACTATAATGTGTTACTTTTTGAAAGCAGCGAACCTACTACCTTTAAAGCAGCCATTTCTAGTCCCGACTCAAAGCTATGGCTAGGAACCATGGAATCCGAAATGGATTCTATGTACGACAATCAAGTATGGGACTTGGTTGATTTACCTAAGGAGGTAAGACCTCTTCAGTGTAAATGGATCTATAAGATCAAAAGTGGCATAGATAAACATAATGATGTTTACAAAGCTAGACTGGTGGCAAAAGGTTTCACCCAAGTTCATGGTCTTCACTATGACGAAACCTTCGCCCCAGTCGCTATGCTGCGATCCATAAGGATTATTTTAGTGGTAGCCGCATTTCATAATTATGAGATTTGGCAAATGGATGTCAAAACAACCTTCTTAAATGGAATTCCAGAAGAGGAAGTGTACATTACACAACCTGAAGGTTTTGTGGATCCATCAAACCCTAAGAAGGTATGCAAACTTAAGAGATCCATCTATGGTCTTAAACAAGCATCTAGGAGTTGGAATCATCGTTTCGATAATGTAATTAAACAAAATGGTTTCACTCGAAGTGTCGAGGAACCATGTTTATACATAAAGTTTAGTGGGAGTAAAGTAACTTTTCTAGTCTTGTATGTAGATGACATACTACTCATTGGGAATGATATTCCAATGCTCACTTCTGTGAAGGAGTGGCTAGGGATTCATTTCCAAATGAAAGACTTAGGAGAGGCCTAGTGCATCTTAGGTATCCGGATCTATAGGGATAGATATAAAAGGATATTAGCATTAAGTTTGATAAGATTCTTGATCGGTTCAACATGAAAGACTCTAAGAGAGGTTTTCTTCCTATGGGAAGTGGGATCACTTTGAGCAAGTCAGAGTGCCCTACCAAACCCAAGGAGATTGAACGCATGAAATTGATCCCTTACGCATCTGCTGTTGGATCAATCATGTATGCTATGATGTGCACTCGTCCCGATGTTGCATAGGCTTTGAGCATGACAAGTCGTTACCAAGCAAATCCAGGTGAGAGTCACTGGATATCCGTAAAGATTATCCTTAAGTACTTGAGAATGACCAAGGATTCGTTCTTAGTGTTTGGAGGCGAGACTGAGTTACGTGTAAAAGGTTACACAGATGCTGAACTGAAATCTCTACAAAAATAGAGCTTTTCAGAGGCCAAAAGGAGATTGCTTGGACACTCCCTCACACACTCATTAAATGACTCAAACTACTCAAGGAACCTGCACTAGGCCAGGCAGAACAGATAGTACCCTCAGCCTTAATACACAAGCAGAGACTGTAGGGGTGTGTTTAAGGTTCAAGCACACAAGCAGTAAACCTTAGACACCATGTATTTAATCCACACACAAGTAAGTTAAAGACAGAACAAGACTCAAGCCACTGCTAAGAGTTTTGTAATTTGAACAAAGTTCTGTTTTAATCATTAATCAAGTCTGAGTTCTTTAGGGTTACAATGCAGGCCTTATATAGGCAATTACAAAAGATCTCCACCCTTGAAAATAACATAATCTAAGGGCTTTAAGAGCCTTACAAATACTGATAAAATAAATACAAAAGTCAGCTAATAGGACGAGTAAAACAGACTGCAAAAATAACAGAATAGCAAGACTGAAAAAGTGTTCTTGTTCCTTTCTTGAAATGGTAATGTTGCTCAATATCTTGGGGAGCCTTTGTCTGGTTTGTTGCTCCTGGTCTTGGGGGTTGAGAGGGACTGTTGGATACCCTTCCCAATGTTCTTATTTATGCTAGGTTGATCACACAAAACTAGGGAGTCTTGGACATATTTAATAGGACTTGTGTTGGAGTAAGTGTCCTCAACAATAGTGCGATCACATAATTAAATCTCAATAATAAGAATACAAAGGGATGATGAATATTATAGTCAACTGGTCAACATAAATTGGTAACGATTGGCTTAATTGAGTTTGACGTTACTGTCGTATGACGGTGGTGATCAGTTAATCCCTTGAGGTCACACCTAAAGGGCAATCCCCATATCATGTACATTAATTAATTGTATAGCGATACAGATTAATTAATCCCTTAAACTGAACCAAGTTTAAATTGTAAGTGATAATTATATCTTATTGAAATATGATTAAATAAGATTCATTTTAGTAATTTAATTGTTATATTACTAAGAATGCTTAATGTTTATGAAACATTTGAGATAAGTGAAATTGGTCGATTATAATTACAAACTGTTGTAGATTATATTAACCAAATATGAGATGACCCATTTTATTTACATGTAATTATAAAATGTGGGTTAAAATGTTAAGTCTAATTTATTTGTTATGAAATTGCATTTAAATTAGTTAAATGTACATTTATAAGCTTAATTACTTGTTACATGTCACATGTCACATATGTGACAAATGAAAAAATACAAAGATAAAATGGACACCCATAGTATGGTGTAGTGCACCGGTTTTGGTGAGCTAAAGGGTAGGAGTGTGATCATGATTGTTGTTCTTATTGAGGATGAAACAACATGATTACTACCCTAACACTAGCCTACCCTATTATTTTGATAAGACAAAAAGTGGAGCATGCTTGGCTCTTCCCAAGAGCTACCAACCGGCATCCTCACCCTAAAAGGAGAAGAAGTTCTCAATTTTTGATAAGATGATAATCCATGCTTATCTCTCTAAATCTTACACTCTCACACTAGAAATTACTTAAAAAGTTTTTCCTAAAACTAGAGTTCACAAATTTCTAATAAATTACTAAGGTAGTAATAAGATTTATTAGAAATTATATATTTTAAGGGCTTCTATTATATTACTAATAGTAATAATATAGTAGAGATTCGGGTATTGTCTTGGTGCAACAAAAGGAGAGTTCTTATACTAAGGACTTGGAATTTCATCCCAAATATTTTAAGCTCAAGAACAAAATTAGGAAGGAGTCCTATTTTTGTGCCCAAAACCCTTTAAATCAATGTAAGGAAAAGTGCAGCATAATGATAGAGGTCTCTTATGTTTTGAGGGATTCAAACTTGAGACAAACAACCTAAGGGGCTATTTTAAAATGAAAGTAGCAACACATGAAACAATGAATGATTTTTGAACAAACAATGCTACTTTAGGCTATTTTTTTTGTGATGATTTTCAACAAGGAATAAACCTGAGATAATGTATGAATTTCAAACTGAAATTCAAGAGCTAATGAAGACACAAGGGGGATATAATTATCAACTAAATTCCACAGCTCAACACAGGAAATTAGCTAACAATTTGGACAGGCCAATTCTCATTCACCACAGCCAAGCACAGGTGGATGAAACTTGAACCAAACAGCAAGGAAAACAACCCACAGTCTAAGCACAGGGATGCTCAACCTTACCCACAGACTTTGATCAATACTCACAGCCTAGCACAGGGTATTATCAGGCCTGACTCTCAACTACAGACTAAGCACAAGTTGAAAAGATTTAAATTTGAGAGAAAACTCATCTTTTTTCATTCAACATAATCTGATTTCATTAGGTTACAAAGCAAGGCTTATATAGGCCAAGAGATACACATCTAAGGGTCTCAAATGCATCATCTAATGTACAAGAAAGTCGTGGCCTTGGCCTTACACAAATCAGAATAGTAACTAGGAAACAAAAGCATAAAGTAATAAAGCATAAAGCAGAAAACAGAAAACAGGCTGCTCCTCTTTGTCTTGTTGTGCAAGGTCAATTAAGATGTGTAAGACCTTGGAGCTTGGGCTTGGCAGCTTCCATCTTCAAGTAAAAAGGGTAAGGATGCCTTTCAAGTCGTGCCCTTGTCTTGCCTAGCCAAATATAGCACCCAAAACAGACTTGGCACAAGACAATGCTGAAATGTCCCTATCTGGACCCATTTGTTTGTACTTAGCGAAACCTGCTCTTTTATTGTGAATTAGCAAAAACTCTCTTAGACTTTTTTTTTTCCTAAGACCATAAGGTAATAGTATTAGGCCTTGGAATAACTTAATTCACATTAGGGGTTGTCTTGGATGAAGCTCTTTGATGTTGGACCTGAACCGGGTGAGATATGACATGGACCCTTTTGATTTTATTTTGTAACACTCATAACTCCCTGCTCAGAATCAATTTGAAGACCCATGATAGCTCATTGGAAAGATATAGATGTTAGATTTCACGTCACAAAGAATCAGACCCAAATTATATCTGGAACTTTAGTTATTGAGGATTGAGTACAAACAGGTCACTGATAGCATGTGCTGTAATAGTTCAGCATTCAGGGGCATCTTGCAGAGGCTCTAGGTTCCAGCACAGATAGCATTAGGAGGACCATGAGTAGCCAAATTGAAGCTATATGAGTTAGCTTCCTTCTGCATTAGGAATCATGCAAAAACAGTTCCTGGAACTTCAGTTATAAGCCTTTGAGTGACAACAGGTCAATTCTGAATATCCTGCAGTTTTCCTGTACATCAGATTGAACTTCAAAAAATCATATCGCCTTCATAAGGTCGATTAAAAATTCCCATGATGACTCAAATGAAAGATAATGAAGTTAGCTTTCATATCCAAAAGGAGTCAACAAAACTATCCAGCCAATTTTGAGTTATACAGCCTTGAATGTGGACAGGTCATTTTGTCAGAAAACGAGATGCACCATGTATGCCAGTCGTTGAAGATTTGCTGTGCAAAATCTACTCAATGAAACTTGATGATTCCAATTCCATATGAAAGAGGCCTCTTTGAAGAATCCAGCAATATAAAGAACTCAAATTTCCACCTTGTAGAACTCAAGATGTGAGTTATTGAAGTTGACCCAATTCTGATGATCATCTGGGATCAGTTCAGGTTTCCTGAAATTGAACGCTAAGCTTGTTTTCCCTGAACTTGGCTCATTTTGTTCTTGGATTGCATCCAATTGTCTCATGGATTTAGAAAGTCCCATGGGATGTTCCTTTGGCATGTAAAATGAAGGACCCTTACCCCTAGCTCCTGCTACAACCACCCTAGGTTCAAAAGAATTTGACCTCAAATTTTGTTTGATAAGAGGAAGAAAAATTTTCTGCATCTTGGAGTAGCAAGTGTGAGTGAATCCTCCAGGATCAAAGACCAACACAAAATTCCTTGGCAAGAATTGAATAACAGCATCAAGCACACACATCTTCAAATTAAAAAGTGAATTGGCACAAGTAGTAGAGCATAGAAATGCAACCATGGGGCTGCTCATGTTCTTATGCATTTGCCTTGACTTAAACAACATCAAGGGTGCTAAAAATCCTTCAATACCATGTAGGGAACTTGTACTTGATATTCCAAACAAGTCTAATAAACGTTTGCTATGATTTTGCACAATATCAACACAACAAAACAGAAATTTCAGAATTGCATAGTAAGGACTGAGTTGATTTATGTCATCATTTCCTACTTGAAATATATTTGAAATTGCACTCAAATGAACAAGACTAACTTGTAACCTCATCAACATGTAAAAATGGAAGTGTGGGGCTGCAAGAGCACAAGTTATACCTCCCAAGTAGCCATTCATGAAACCAGGACATTAGTTGCTGTTATAGATAAGATTTTGAGCTCTTAAGCATGAAATAGAACAAGAACCTACTCTTGCTTCACCCTTACTTGAAACCCAACACATTTCTCCTTTAAAGGAGATGAAGAACTGTTCCAACTTATGGTTTAAAGGTTGCTGCAATTTCTTGTTTATGGACAGCTCAAACGGACTCAAGTAAGGAACATGACCCTTTCTTGTACAATGAAGGAGGTCTGGTTTGGTGCAGGCATGTTCTTCCTCTTGTTTGGCAGCCTCAAATGTAGAGTTTAATGTTGTTTTAACTTCAAGACATTGGCTTTCCAAGACAGTAGAACATGAGCCATTCATTTCATCATAAGCACCCATGACTCTTAGCTCAATGCATTTAGAATTAGGATAACCAATAACCTCCTCTTGTTCTAAGCCCTTCTCTTTCCCAACTGATTTGGTAGCCCCTATACTGTCCCCTTTAGCTAGCACCTCATGGTTTGTAGGCCTTGCTAAGCTCTCCTCAACATATAAAGCCAACTCAAGCATATAATCGTATGTATATCTCCTTTGAACAAAACCTTCCAAATCTATGTGTTGTGAAATTTCAGAATGTAACCCATGGAAAAACCTCACTCCCTTTTGCACAACCTCAACATTCATATCATAAACAAAGCTTAACTCCTCAAACAACTTAGAATACTCATGAACACTCAAGGAATTTTGCTTAAGGGTCTTAAATTCAGTCCACAAACTATCCATTGTAGAACAAGGTAGATACTCTTGTCTCATGGTCCTTTCTAGTCTAGACCAAGAACTAATCCTACCCTTCCCTTCCATTCTCTTTGTAAGTTTAAGAGTAGTATACCATAACAAAGCAAAATCCTTTAAACAAGACACAACAAGTTCAAGCTTCCTTTTTTCAGAATAACACTTGTGCTCAAAGTAGCATTCAACATCATATAACCAAGACACAAATGCTCTGCTGTTTTCACCATTAAAGGAAGGAAGTAATAGTGTTTTACCTTTGCTCCCAAGGGTAGGAGAGGACATAGCACACTCATGTGGCAGGTGGTACTTCCCTTGGTACAAATAAGATGGTTTTGGTTCCCTTTGAACACCATGACTGCTGGTTGCTTTCCTTGTATGCACAACACTTTCATGCCCTCTTCTTAGGACTTGTAACTTCTCCATAGCTTATGCCATAGACTTGGAAATGGACCCATGCTCATGATACCTCATCTTAGGACTTGGAACATGAGGAATAAACTCCATGGCTACTGATTTACTCACCAAAATCAGAATGTAAACTTGTTTATCAAAACAGGTTGTAGAGTTGCTAAAAGCAACACCAAGACTAACACAAGATGAAACTTATGTTAATTCTAGCTCTGATAACTAATTTGCAGCATAATGATAGAGGTCTCTTATGTTTTGTGGGATTCAAACTTGAGACAAACAACCTAAGGGGCTGTTTTAAAATGACAGTAGAAACACATGAAACAATGAATGATTTTTGAACAAACAATGCTACTTTAGGCTATTTTTTTTTGTGATGATTTTCAACAAGGAATAAACCTGAGATAATGTATGAATTTCAAACTCAAATTCAAGAGCAAATGAACACACAAGGGGGATATAATTATCAACTAAATTCCACAGCTCAACACAGGAAATTAGCTAACAATTTGGATAGGCCAATTCTCATTCACCACAGCCAAGCACAGGTGGATGAAACTTGAACCAAACAGCAAGGAAAACAACCCACAGTCTAAGCACATGGATGCTCAACCTTACCCACAGACTTTGATCAATACCCACAGCCTAGCACAGGGTATTATCAAGCCCGACTCTCAACTACAGACTAAGCACAAGTTGAAAAGATTTAAATTTGAGAGAAAACTCATCTTTTTTCATTCAACATAATCTGATTTCATTAGGTTACAAAGCAAGGCTAATATAGGCTAAGAGATACACATCTAAGGGTCTCAAATGCATCATCTAATGTACTAGAAAGGCGTGGCCTTGGCCTTACACAAATCAGAATAGTAACTAGGAAACAAAAGCATAAAGTAATAAAGCATAAAGCAGAAAACAGAAAACAGGCTGCTCCTCTTTGTCTTGTTGTGCAAGGTCAATTAAGATGTGTAAGACCTTGGAGCTTGGGCTTGGCAGCTTCCATCTTCAAGTAAAAAGGGTTAGGATGCCTTTCAAGTCGTGCCCTTGTCTTGTCTAGCCAAATATAGCACCCAAAACAGACTTGGCACAAGACAATGCTGAAATGCCCCTATCTGGACTCATTTGTTTGTACTTAGCTAAACCTGCTCTTTTATTGTGAATTAGCAAAAACTCTCCTGGACTTTTGTTTTCCTAAGACCATAAGGTAAGAGTATTAGGCCTTGGAATAACTTAATTCACATAAGGGGTTGTCTTGGAAGAAGCTCTTTGATGTTGGACCTGAACCGGGTGAGATATGACATGGACCCTTCTGATTGTATTTTGTAACACTCATAACGCCCTGCTCAGGATGAATTTGAAGAGCCATGATAGCTCATTGGAAAGATATAGATGTTAGCTTTCACTTCACAAAGAATCAGACCCAAATTATATCTGGAACATTAGCTATTGAGGATTGAGTACAAACAGGTCACTGATAGCATGTGCTGTAATAGTTCCGCATTCAGGGGCATCTTGCAGAGGCTCTAGGTTCCAGCACAGATAGAATTAAGAGAACCATGAGTAGCCAAATTGAAGCTATATGAGTTAGCTTCCTTCTGCATTAGGAATCATGCAAAAACAGTTCCTAGAACTTCAGTTATAAGCCTTTGAGTGACAACAAGTCAATTCTGAATATCCTGTAGTTTTCCTGTACATCAGCATGAACTTAAAAAAATCATATCGCCTTCATAAGGTCGATTAAAAATTCCCATGATGACTCACATTAAATATAATGAAGTTAGCTTTCATATCCAAAAGGAATCAACCAAAACTATCCAGCCAATTTTGAGTTATACAGCCTTGAATGTGGACAGGTCATTTTGTCAGAAAACGAGATGCACCATGTATTCCAGTCGTTGAAGGTTTGCTGTGCAAAATCTGCTCAATGAAACTTGATGATTCCAATTCCATATGAAAGAGGCCTCTTTCAAGAATCCAGCAATATAAAGAACTCAAATTTCCACCATGTAGAACTCAAGATATGATTTATTGAAGTTGACCCAATTCTGATGATCATCTGGGATCAGTTCAGGTTTCCTGAAATTGAACGCTAAGCTTGTTTTCCCTGAACTTGGCTCATTTTGTTCTTGGATTGCATCCAATTGTCTCATGGATTTAGAAAGTCCCATGGGATGTTCCTTTGGCATGTAAAATGAAGGACCCTTACCCCTATCTTCTGTTACAACCACCCTAGGTTCAAAACAATTTGACCTCAAATTCTGTTTGATAAGTGGAAGAAAAATTTTCTGCATCTTGGAGTAGCAAGTGTGAGTGAATCCTCCAGGATCAAAGACCAACACAAAATTCCGTGGCAAGAATTGAATAGCAGCATCAAGCATACACATCTTCAAATTAAAAATTGAATTGGCACAAGTAGTAGAGCATAGAAATGCAACCATGGGGCTGCTCATGTTCTTATGCATTTGCCTTGACTTAAACAACATCAAGGGTGCTAAAAATCCTTCAATACCATGTAGGGAACTTGTACTTGATATTCCAAACAAGTCTAATAAACGTTTGCTATGACTTTGCACAATATCAACACAACAAAACAGAAATTTCAGAATTGCATAGTAAGGACTGAGTTGATTTATGTCATCATTTTCTACTTGAAATATATTTGAAATTGCACTCAAATGAACAAGACTAACTTGTAACCTCATCAACATGTAAAAATGGAAGTGTGGGGCTGCAAGAGCACAAGTTATACCTCCCAAGTAGCCATTCATGAAACCAGGACAGTAGTTGCTGTTATAGATCAGATTTTGAGCTCTTAATCATGAAATAGAACAAGAACCTACTCTTGCTTCACCCTTACTTGAAACCCAACACATTTCTCCTTCAAAGGAGATGAAGAACTGTTCCAACTTATGGTTTAAAGGTTGCTGCAATTTCTTGTTTATGGACAGCTCAAACGGACTCAAGTAAGGAACATGACCCTTGCTTGTACAATGAAGGAGGTCTGGTTTGGTGCAGGCATGTTCTTCCTCTTGTTCGGCAGCCTCAAATGTAGAGTTTAATGTTGTTTTAACTTCAAGACATTGGCTTTCCAAGACAGTAGAACATGAGCCATTCATTTCATCATAAGCACCCATGACTCTTAGCTCAATGCATTTAGAATTAGGATAACCAATAACCTCCTCTTGGTCT
Organism: Heliosperma pusillum; assembly: GCA_022085475.1. Lineage (NCBI taxonomy): Eukaryota > Viridiplantae > Streptophyta > Magnoliopsida > Caryophyllales > Caryophyllaceae > Heliosperma > Heliosperma pusillum. The sequence goes on from JAIUZE010013438.1 coordinate 24,579, forward strand.
AAGCCATTCTCTTTCCCAACTGTTTTGGTAGCCCCTATACTGTCCCCTTTAGCTAGCACCTCATGGTTTGTAGGCCTTGCTAAGCTCTCCTCAACATATAAAGCCAACTCAAGCATATAATCGTATGTATATCTCCTTTGAACAAAACCTTCCAAATCTATGTGTTGTGAAATTTCAGAATGTAACCCATGGAAAAACCTCACTCCCTTTTGCACAACCTCAACATTCATATCATAAACAAAGCTTAACTCCTCAAACAACTTAGAATACTCATGAACACTCAAGGAATTTTGCTTAAGGGTCTTAAATTCAGTCCACAAACTATCCATTGTAGAACAAGGTAGATACTCTTGTCTCATGGTCCTTTCTAGTCTAGACCAAGAACTAATCCTACCCTTCCCTAACATTCTCTTTGTAAGTTTAAGAGTAGTATACCATAACAAAGCAAAATCCTTTAAACAAGACACAACAAGTTCAAGCTTCATTTTTTCAGAATAACACTTTTGCTCAAAGTAGCATTCAACATCATACAACCAAGACACAAATGCTCTGCTGTTTTCACCATTAAAGGAAGGAAGTAATGGTGTTTTACCTTTGCTCCCAAGGGTAGGAGAGGACATAGCACACTCATGTGGCAGGTGGTACTTCCCTTGGTACAAATCAGATGGTTTTGGCTCCCTTTGAACACCATGACTGCTGGTTGCTTTCCTTGTATGCACAACACCTTCATGCCCTCTTCTTAGGACTTGTAACTTCTCCATAGCTTCTGCCATAGACTTGGAAATGGACCCATGCTCATGATACCTCATATTAGGACTTGGAACATGAGGAATAAACTCCATGGCTACTGATTTACTCACCAAAATCAGAATGTAAACTTGTTGACCAAAACAGGTTGTAGAGTTGCTAAAAGCAACACCAAGACTAACACAAGATGGAACTTATGTTAATTCTAGCTCTGATAACCAATTTGCAGCATAATGATAGAGGTCTCTTATGTTTTGAGGGATTCAAACTTGAGACAAACAACCTAAGGAGCTGTTTTAAAATGACAGTAGCAACACATGAAACAATGAATGATTTTTGAACAAACAATGCTATTTTAGGCTATTTTTTTGTGATGATTTTCAACAAGGAATAAACCCGAGATAATGTATGAATTTCAAACTGAAATTCAAGAGCAAATGAAGACACAAGGGGGATATAATTATCAACTAAATTCCACAGCTCAACACAGTAAATTAGCTAACAATTTGGATAGGCCAATTCTCATTCACCACAGCCAAGCACAGGTGGATGAAACTTGAACCAAACAGCAAGGAAAACAACCCACAGTCTAAGCACAGGGATGCTCAACCTTACCCACAGACTTTGATCAATACCCACAGCCTAGCACATGGTATTATCAGGCCCGACTCTCAACTACAGACTAAGCACAAGTTGAAAAGATTTAAATTTGAGAGAAAACTCATCTTTTTTCTTTCAACATAATCTGATTTCATTAGGTTACAAAGCAAGTGTTATATAGGCTAAGAGATACACATCTAAGGGTCTCAAATGCATCATCTAATGTACAAGAAAGTCGTGGCCTTGGCCTTACACAAATCAGAATAGTAACTAGGAAACAAAAGCATAAAGTAATAAAGCATAAAGCAGAAAACAGAAAACAGGCTGCTCCTCTTTGTCTTGTTGTGCAAGGTCAATTAAGATGTGTAAGACCTTGGAGCTTGGGCTTGGCAGCTTCCAACTTCAAGTAAAAAGGGTTAGGATGCCTTTCAAGTCGTGCCCTTGTCTTGTCTAGCCAAATATAGCACCCAAAACAGACTTGGCACAAGACAATGCTCAAATGTCCCTATCTGGACCCATTTGTTTGTACTTAGCTAAACCTGCTCTTTTATTGTGAATTAGCAAAAACTCTCATGGACTTTTGTTTTCCTAAGACCATAAGGTAATAGTATTAGGCCTTGGAATAACTTCATTCACATTACGGGTTGTCTTGGATGAAGCTCTTTGATGTTGGACCTGAACCGGGTGAGATATGACATGGACCCTTCTGATTGTATTTTGTAACACTCATAACTCCCTGCTCAGGATGAATTTGAAGACCCATGATAGATCATTGGAAATATAGAGATGTTATCTTTCACGTCACAAAGAATCAGACCCAAATTATATCTGGAACTTTAGCTATTGAGGATTGAGTACAAACAGGTCACTGATAGCATGTGCTGTAATAGTTCAGCATTCAGGGGCATCTTGCAGAGGCTCTAGGGTCCAGCACAGATAGAATTAGGGGAACCATGAGTAGCCAAATTGAAGCTATATGAGTTAGCGTCCTTCTGCATTAGGAATCATGCAAAAACAAATCCTGGAACTTGAGTTATAAGCCTTTGAGTGACAACAGGTCAATTCTGAATATCCTGCAGTTTTCCTGTACATCAGCATGAACTTCAAAAAATCATATCTCCTTCATAAGGTCGATTAAAAATTCCCATGATGAGTCAAATGAAAGCTAATGAAGTTAGCTTTCATATCCAAAAGGAATCAACCAAAACTATCCAGCTAATGTTGAGTTATACAGCCTTGAGTGTTGACAGGTCATTTTGTCAGAAAACGAGATGCACCATGTATGCCAGTCGTTGAAGGTTTGCTGTGCAAAATCTACTCGATGAAACTTGATGATTCCAATTCCATATGAAAGAGGACTCTTTCAAGAATCCAGAAATATAAAGAACTCAAATTGCCACCATGTAGAACTCAAGATATGATTTATTGAAGTTGACCCAATTCTGATGATCATCTGGGATCAGTTCAGGTTTCCTGAAATTGAACGCTAAGCTTGTTTTCCCTGAACTTGGCTCATTTTGTTCTTGGATTGCATCCAATTGTCTCATGGATTTAGAAATTCCCATGGGATGTTCCTTTGGCATGTAAAATGAAGGACCCTTACCCCTATCTCCTGCTACAACCACCCTAGGTTCAAAAGAATTTGACCTCAAATTCTGTTTGATAAGAGGAAGAAACATTTTCTGCATCTTGGAATAGCAAGTGTGAGTGAATCCTCCAGGATCAAAGACCAACACAAAATTCCTTGGCAAGAATTGAATAACAGCATCAAGCACACACATCTTCAAATTAAAAAGTGAATTGGCACAAGTAGTAGAGCATAGAAATGCAACCATGGGGCTGCTCATGTTCTTATGCATTTGCCTTGACTTAAACAACATCAAGGGTGCTAAAAATCCTTCAATACCATGTAGGGAACTTGTACTTGATATTCCAAACAAGTCTAATAAACGTTTGCTATGATTTTGCACAATATCAACACAACAAAACAGAAATTTCAGAATTGCATAGTAAGGACTGAGTTGATTTATGTCATCATTTCCTACTTGAAATATATTTGAAATTGCACTCAAATGAACAAGACTAACTTGTAACCTCATCAACATGTAAAAATGGAAGTGTGGGGCTGCAAGAGCACAAGTTATACCTCCCAAGTAGCCATTCATGAAACCAGGACATTAGTTGCTGTTATAGATAAGATTTTGAGCTCTTAAGCATGAAATAGAACAAGAACCTACTCTTGCTTCACCCTTACTTGAAACCCAACACATTTCTCCTTTAAAGGAGATGAAGAACTGTTCCAACTTATGGTTTAAAGGTTGCTGCAATTTCTTGTTTATGGACAGCTCAAACGGACTCAAGTAAGGAACATGACCCTTTCTTGTACAATGAAGGAGGTCTGGTTTGGTGCAGGCATGTTCTTCCTCTTGTTTGGCAGCCTCAAATGTAGAGTTTAATGTTGTTTTAACTTCAAGACATTGGCTTTCCAAGACAGTAGAACATGAGCCATTCATTTCATCATAAGCACCCATGACTCTTAGCTCAATGCATTTAGAATTAGGATAACCAATAACCTCCTCTTGTTCTAAGCCCTTCTCTTTCCCAACTGATTTGGTAGCCCCTATACTGTCCCCTTTAGCTAGCACCTCATGGTTTGTAGGCCTTGCTAAGCTCTCCTCAACATATAAAGCCAACTCAAGCATATAATCGTATGTATATCTCCTTTGAACAAAACCTTCCAAATCTATGTGTTGTGAAATTTCAGAATGTAACCCATGGAAAAACCTCACTCCCTTTTGCACAACCTCAACATTCATATCATAAACAAAGCTTAACTCCTCAAACAACTTAGAATACTCATGAACACTCAAGGAATTTTGCTTAAGGGTCTTAAATTCAGTCCACAAACTATCCATTGTAGAACAAGGTAGATACTCTTGTCTCATGGTCCTTTCTAGTCTAGACCAAGAACTAATCCTACCCTTCCCTTCCATTCTCTTTGTAAGTTTAAGAGTAGTATACCATAACAAAGCAAAATCCTTTAAACAAGACACAACAAGTTCAAGCTTCCTTTTTTCAGAATAACACTTGTGCTCAAAGTAGCATTCAACATCATATAACCAAGACACAAATGCTCTGCTGTTTTCACCATTAAAGGAAGGAAGTAATAGTGTTTTACCTTTGCTCCCAAGGGTAGGAGAGGACATAGCACACTCATGTGGCAGGTGGTACTTCCCTTGGTACAAATAAGATGGTTTTGGTTCCCTTTGAACACCATGACTGCTGGTTGCTTTCCTTGTATGCACAACACTTTCATGCCCTCTTCTTAGGACTTGTAACTTCTCCATAGCTTATGCCATAGACTTGGAAATGGACCCATGCTCATGATACCTCATCTTAGGACTTGGAACATGAGGAATAAACTCCATGGCTACTGATTTACTCACCAAAATCAGAATGTAAACTTGTTTATCAAAACAGGTTGTAGAGTTGCTAAAAGCAACACCAAGACTAACACAAGATGAAACTTATGTTAATTCTAGCTCTGATAACTAATTTGCAGCATAATGATAGAGGTCTCTTATGTTTTGTGGGATTCAAACTTGAGACAAACAACCTAAGGGGCTGTTTTAAAATGACAGTAGAAACACATGAAACAATGAATGATTTTTGAACAAACAATGCTACTTTAGGCTATTTTTTTTTGTGATGATTTTCAACAAGGAATAAACCTGAGATAATGTATGAATTTCAAACTCAAATTCAAGAGCAAATGAACACACAAGGGGGATATAATTATCAACTAAATTCCACAGCTCAACACAGGAAATTAGCTAACAATTTGGATAGGCCAATTCTCATTCACCACAGCCAAGCACAGGTGGATGAAACTTGAACCAAACAGCAAGGAAAACAACCCACAGTCTAAGCACATGGATGCTCAACCTTACCCACAGACTTTGATCAATACCCACAGCCTAGCACAGGGTATTATCAAGCCCGACTCTCAACTACAGACTAAGCACAAGTTGAAAAGATTTAAATTTGAGAGAAAACTCATCTTTTTTCATTCAACATAATCTGATTTCATTAGGTTACAAAGCAAGGCTAATATAGGCTAAGAGATACACATCTAAGGGTCTCAAATGCATCATCTAATGTACTAGAAAGGCGTGGCCTTGGCCTTACACAAATCAGAATAGTAACTAGGAAACAAAAGCATAAAGTAATAAAGCATAAAGCAGAAAACAGAAAACAGGCTGCTCCTCTTTGTCTTGTTGTGCAAGGTCAATTAAGATGTGTAAGACCTTGGAGCTTGGGCTTGGCAGCTTCCATCTTCAAGTAAAAAGGGTTAGGATGCCTTTCAAGTCGTGCCCTTGTCTTGTCTAGCCAAATATAGCACCCAAAACAGACTTGGCACAAGACAATGCTGAAATGCCCCTATCTGGACTCATTTGTTTGTACTTAGCTAAACCTGCTCTTTTATTGTGAATTAGCAAAAACTCTCCTGGACTTTTGTTTTCCTAAGACCATAAGGTAAGAGTATTAGGCCTTGGAATAACTTAATTCACATAAGGGGTTGTCTTGGAAGAAGCTCTTTGATGTTGGACCTGAACCGGGTGAGATATGACATGGACCCTTCTGATTGTATTTTGTAACACTCATAACGCCCTGCTCAGGATGAATTTGAAGAGCCATGATAGCTCATTGGAAAGATATAGATGTTAGCTTTCACTTCACAAAGAATCAGACCCAAATTATATCTGGAACATTAGCTATTGAGGATTGAGTACAAACAGGTCACTGATAGCATGTGCTGTAATAGTTCCGCATTCAGGGGCATCTTGCAGAGGCTCTAGGTTCCAGCACAGATAGAATTAAGAGAACCATGAGTAGCCAAATTGAAGCTATATGAGTTAGCTTCCTTCTGCATTAGGAATCATGCAAAAACAGTTCCTAGAACTTCAGTTATAAGCCTTTGAGTGACAACAAGTCAATTCTGAATATCCTGTAGTTTTCCTGTACATCAGCATGAACTTAAAAAAATCATATCGCCTTCATAAGGTCGATTAAAAATTCCCATGATGACTCACATTAAATATAATGAAGTTAGCTTTCATATCCAAAAGGAATCAACCAAAACTATCCAGCCAATTTTGAGTTATACAGCCTTGAATGTGGACAGGTCATTTTGTCAGAAAACGAGATGCACCATGTATTCCAGTCGTTGAAGGTTTGCTGTGCAAAATCTGCTCAATGAAACTTGATGATTCCAATTCCATATGAAAGAGGCCTCTTTCAAGAATCCAGCAATATAAAGAACTCAAATTTCCACCATGTAGAACTCAAGATATGATTTATTGAAGTTGACCCAATTCTGATGATCATCTGGGATCAGTTCAGGTTTCCTGAAATTGAACGCTAAGCTTGTTTTCCCTGAACTTGGCTCATTTTGTTCTTGGATTGCATCCAATTGTCTCATGGATTTAGAAAGTCCCATGGGATGTTCCTTTGGCATGTAAAATGAAGGACCCTTACCCCTATCTTCTGTTACAACCACCCTAGGTTCAAAACAATTTGACCTCAAATTCTGTTTGATAAGTGGAAGAAAAATTTTCTGCATCTTGGAGTAGCAAGTGTGAGTGAATCCTCCAGGATCAAAGACCAACACAAAATTCCGTGGCAAGAATTGAATAGCAGCATCAAGCATACACATCTTCAAATTAAAAATTGAATTGGCACAAGTAGTAGAGCATAGAAATGCAACCATGGGGCTGCTCATGTTCTTATGCATTTGCCTTGACTTAAACAACATCAAGGGTGCTAAAAATCCTTCAATACCATGTAGGGAACTTGTACTTGATATTCCAAACAAGTCTAATAAACGTTTGCTATGACTTTGCACAATATCAACACAACAAAACAGAAATTTCAGAATTGCATAGTAAGGACTGAGTTGATTTATGTCATCATTTTCTACTTGAAATATATTTGAAATTGCACTCAAATGAACAAGACTAACTTGTAACCTCATCAACATGTAAAAATGGAAGTGTGGGGCTGCAAGAGCACAAGTTATACCTCCCAAGTAGCCATTCATGAAACCAGGACAGTAGTTGCTGTTATAGATCAGATTTTGAGCTCTTAATCATGAAATAGAACAAGAACCTACTCTTGCTTCACCCTTACTTGAAACCCAACACATTTCTCCTTCAAAGGAGATGAAGAACTGTTCCAACTTATGGTTTAAAGGTTGCTGCAATTTCTTGTTTATGGACAGCTCAAACGGACTCAAGTAAGGAACATGACCCTTGCTTGTACAATGAAGGAGGTCTGGTTTGGTGCAGGCATGTTCTTCCTCTTGTTCGGCAGCCTCAAATGTAGAGTTTAATGTTGTTTTAACTTCAAGACATTGGCTTTCCAAGACAGTAGAACATGAGCCATTCATTTCATCATAAGCACCCATGACTCTTAGCTCAATGCATTTAGAATTAGGATAACCAATAACCTCCTCTTGGTCTAAGCCATTCTCTTTCCCAACTGTTTTGGTAGCCCCTATACTGTCCCCTTTAGCTAGCACCTCATGGTTTGTAGGCCTTGCTAAGCTCTCCTCAACATATAAAGCCAACTCAAGCATATAATCGTATGTATATCTCCTTTGAACAAAACCTTCCAAATCTATGTGTTGTGAAATTTCAGAATGTAACCCATGGAAAAACCTCACTCCCTTTTGCACAACCTCAACATTCATATCATAAACAAAGCTTAACTCCTCAAACAACTTAGAATACTCATGAACACTCAAGGAATTTTGCTTAAGGGTCTTAAATTCAGTCCACAAACTATCCATTGTAGAACAAGGTAGATACTCTTGTCTCATGGTCCTTTCTAGTCTAGACCAAGAACTAATCCTACCCTTCCCTAACATTCTCTTTGTAAGTTTAAGAGTAGTATACCATAACAAAGCAAAATCCTTTAAACAAGACACAACAAGTTCAAGCTTCATTTTTTCAGAATAACACTTTTGCTCAAAGTAGCATTCAACATCATACAACCAAGACACAAATGCTCTGCTGTTTTCACCATTAAAGGAAGGAAGTAATGGTGTTTTACCTTTGCTCCCAAGGGTAGGAGAGGACATAGCACACTCATGTGGCAGGTGGTACTTCCCTTGGTACAAATCAGATGGTTTTGGCTCCCTTTGAACACCATGACTGCTGGTTGCTTTCCTTGTATGCACAACACCTTCATGCCCTCTTCTTAGGACTTGTAACTTCTCCATAGCTTCTGCCATAGACTTGGAAATGGACCCATGCTCATGATACCTCATATTAGGACTTGGAACATGAGGAATAAACTCCATGGCTACTGATTTACTCACCAAAATCAGAATGTAAACTTGTTTAACAAAACAGGTTGTAGAGTTGCTAAAAGCAACACCAAGACTAACACAAGATGGAACTTATGTTAATTCTAGCTCTGATAACCAATTTGCAGCATAATGATAGAGGTCTCTTATGTTTTGAGGGATTCAAACTTGAGACAAACAACCTAAGGAGCTGTTTTAAAATGACAGTAGCAACACATGAAACAATGAATGATTTTTGAACAAACAATGCTATTTTAGGCTATTTTTTTGTGATGATTTTCAACAAGGAATAAACCCGAGATAATGTATGAATTTCAAACTGAAATTCAAGAGCAAATGAAGACACAAGGGGGATATAATTATCAACTAAATTCCACAGCTCAACACAGTAAATTAGCTAACAATTTGGATAGGCCAATTCTCATTCACCACAGCCAAGCACAGGTGGATGAAACTTGAACCAAACAGCAAGGAAAACAACCCACAGTCTAAGCACAGGGATGCTCAACCTTACCCACAGACTTTGATCAATACCCACAGCCTAGCACATGGTATTATCAGGCCCGACTCTCAACTACAGACTAAGCACAAGTTGAAAAGATTTAAATTTGAGAGAAAACTCATCTTTTTTCTTTCAACATAATCTGATTTCATTAGGTTACAAAGCAAGTGTTATATAGGCTAAGAGATACACATCTAAGGGTCTCAAATGCATCATCTAATGTACAAGAAAGTCGTGGCCTTGGCCTTACACAAATCAGAATAGTAACTAGGAAACAAAAGCATAAAGTAATAAAGCATAAAGCAGAAAACAGAAAACAGGCTGCTCCTCTTTGTCTTGTTGTGCAAGGTCAATTAAGATGTGTAAGACCTTGGAGCTTGGGCTTGGCAGCTTCCAACTTCAAGTAAAAAGGGTTAGGATGCCTTTCAAGTCGTGCCCTTGTCTTGTCTAGCCAAATATAGCACCCAAAACAGACTTGGCACAAGACAATGCTCAAATGTCCCTATCTGGACCCATTTGTTTGTACTTAGCTAAACCTGCTCTTTTATTGTGAATTAGCAAAAACTCTCATGGACTTTTGTTTTCCTAAGACCATAAGGTAATAGTATTAGGCCTTGGAATAACTTCATTCACATTACGGGTTGTCTTGGATGAAGCTCTTTGATGTTGGACCTGAACCGGGTGAGATATGACATGGACCCTTCTGATTGTATTTTGTAACACTCATAACTCCCTGCTCAGGATGAATTTGAAGACCCATGATAGATCATTGGAAATATAGAGATGTTATCTTTCACGTCACAAAGAATCAGACCCAAATTATATCTGGAACTTTAGCTATTGAGGATTGAGTACAAACAGGTCACTGATAGCATGTGCTGTAATAGTTCAGCATTCAGGGGCATCTTGCAGAGGCTCTAGGGTCCAGCACAGATAGAATTAGGGGAACCATGAGTAGCCAAATTGAAGCTATATGAGTTAGCGTCCTTCTGCATTAGGAATCATGCAAAAACAAATCCTGGAACTTGAGTTATAAGCCTTTGAGTGACAACAGGTCAATTCTGAATATCCTGCAGTTTTCCTGTACATCAGCATGAACTTCAAAAAATCATATCTCCTTCATAAGGTCGATTAAAAATTCCCATGATGAGTCAAATGAAAGCTAATGAAGTTAGCTTTCATATCCAAAAGGAATCAACCAAAACTATCCAGCTAATGTTGAGTTATACAGCCTTGAGTGTTGACAGGTCATTTTGTCAGAAAACGAGATGCACCATGTATGCCAGTCGTTGAAGGTTTGCTGTGCAAAATCTACTCGATGAAACTTGATGATTCCAATTCCATATGAAAGAGGACTCTTTCAAGAATCCAGAAATATAAAGAACTCAAATTGCCACCATGTAGAACTCAAGATATGATTTATTGAAGTTGACCCAATTCTGATGATCATCTGGGATCAGTTCAGGTTTCCTGAAATTGAACGCTAAGCTTGTTTTCCCTGAACTTGGCTCATTTTGTTCTTGGATTGCATCCAATTGTCTCATGGATTTAGAAATTCCCATGGGATGTTCCTTTGGCATGTAAAATGAAGGACCCTTACCCCTATCTCCTGCTACAACCACCCTAGGTTCAAAAGAATTTGACCTCAAATTCTGTTTGATAAGAGGAAGAAACATTTTCTGCATCTTGGAATAGCAAGTGTGAGTGAATCCTCCAGGATCAAAGACCAACACAAAATTCCTTGGCAAGAATTGAATAACAGCATCAAGCACACACATCTTCAAATTAAAAAGTGAATTGGCACAAGTAGTAGAGCATAGAAATGCAACCATGGGGCTGCTCATGTTCTTATGCATTTGCCTTGACTTAAACAACATCAAGGGTGCTAAAAATCCTTCAATACCATGTAGGGAACTTGTACTTGATATTCCAAACAAGTCTAATAAACGTTTGCTATGATTTTGCACAATATCAACACAACAAAACAGAAATTTCAGAATTGCATAGTAAGGACTGAGTTGATTTATGTCATCATTTCCTACTTGAAATATATTTGAAATTGCACCCAAATGAACAAGACTAACTTGTAACCTCATCAACATGTAAAAATGGAAGTGTGGGGCTGCAAGAGCACAAGTTATACCTCCCAAGTAGCCATTCATGAAACCAGGACAGTAGTTGCTGTTATAGATCAGATTTTGAGCTCTTAATCATGAAATAGAACAAGAACCTACTCTTGCTTCACCCTTACTTGAAACCCAACACATTTCTCCTTCAAAGGAGATGAAGAACTGTTCCAACTTATGGTTTAAAGGTTGCTGCAATTTCTTGTTTATGGACAGCTCAAACGGACTCAAGTAAGGAACATGACCCTTGCTTGTACAATGAAGGAGGTCTGGTTTGGTGCAGGCATGTTCTTCCTCTTGTTTGGCAGCCTCAAATGTAGAGTTTAATGTTGTTTTAACTTCAAGACATTGGCTTTCCAAGACAGTAGAACATGAGCCATTCATTTCATCATAAGCACCCATGACTCTTAGCTCAATGCATTTAGAATTAGGATAACCAATAACCTCCTCTTGGTCTAAGCCCTTCTCTTTCCCAACTGTTTTGGTAGCCCCTATACTGTCCCCTTTAGCTAGCACCTCATGGTTTGTAGGCCTTGCTAAGCTCTCCTCAAATATAAAGCCAACTCAAGCATATAATCGTATGTATATCTCCTTTGAACAAAACCTTCCAAATCTATGTGTTGTGAAATTTCAGAATGTAACCCATGGAAAAACCTCACTTCCTTTTGCACAACCTCAACATTCATATCACAAACAAAGCTTAACTCCTCAAACAATTTAGAATACTCATGAACACTCAAGGAATTTTGCTTAAGGGTCTTAAATTCAGTCCACAAACTATCCATTGTAGAACAAGGTAGATACTCTTGTCTCATGGTCCTTTCTAGTCTAGACCAAGAACTAATCCTACCCTTCCATTCCATTCTCTTTGTAAGTTTAAGAGTAGTATACCATAACAAAGCAAAATCCTTTAAACAAGACACAACAAGTTCAAGCTTCATTTTTTCAGAATAACACTTTTGCTCAAAGTAGCATTCAACATCATACAACCAAGACACAAATGCTCTGCTGTTTTCACCATTAAAGGAAGGAAGTAATGGTGTTTTACCTTTGCTCCCAAGGGTAGGAGAGGACATAGCACACTCATGTGGCAGGTGGTACTTCCCTTGGTACAAATCAGATGGTTTTGGCTCCCTTTGAACACCATGACTGCTGGTTGCTTTCCTTGTATGCACAACACCTTCATGCCCTCTTCTTAGGACTTGTAACTTCTCCATAGCTTCTGCCATAGACTTGGAAATGGACCCATGCTCATGATACCTCATATTAGGACTTGGAACATGAGGAATAAACTCCATGGCTACTGATTTACTCACCAAAATCAGAATGTAAACTTGTTGACCAAAACAGGTTGTAGAGTTGCTAAAAGCAACACCAAGACTAACACAAGATGGAACTTATGTTAATTCTAGCTCTGATAACCAATTTGCAGCATAATGATAGAGGTCTCTTATGTTTTGAGGGATTCAAACTTGAGACAAACAACCTAAGGAGCTGTTTTAAAATGACAGTAGCAACACATGAAACAATGAATGATTTTTGAACAAACAATGCTACTTTAGGCTATTTTTTTGTGATGATTTTCAACAAGGAATAAACCCGAGATAATGTATGAATTTCAAACTGAAATTCAAGAGCAAATGAAGACACAAGGGGGATATAATTATCAACTAAATTCCACAGCTCAACACAGGAAATTAGCTAACAATTTGGATAGGCCAATTCTCATTCACCACAGCCAAGCACAGGTGGATGAAACTTGAACCAAACAGCAAGGAAAACAACCCACAGTCTAAGCACAGGGATGCTCAACCTTACCCACAGACTTTGATCAATACCCACACCCTAGCACAGGGTATTATCAGGCCCGAGTCTCAACTACAGACTAAGCACAAGTTGAAAAGATTTAAATTTGAGAGAAAACTCATCTTTTTTCTTTCAACATAATCTGATTTCATTAGGTTACAAAGCAAGGCTTATATAGGCTAGGAGATACACATCTAAGGGTCTCAAATGCATCATCTAATGTACAAGGAAGTCGTGGCCTTGGCCTTACAGAAATCAGAATAGTAACTAGGAAACAAAAGCATAAAGTAATAAAGCATAAAGTAGAAAACAGAAAACAGGCTGCTCCTCTTTGTCTTGTTGTGCAAGGTCAATTAAGATGTGTAAGACCTTGGAGCTTGGGCTTGGCAGCTTCCAACTTCAAGTAAAAAGGGTTAGGATGCCTTTCAAGTCGTGCCCTTGTCTTGTCTAGCCAAATATAGCACCCAAAACAGACTTGGCACAAGACAATGCTCAAATGTCCCTATCTGGACCCATTGCTTTGTACTTAGCTAAACCTGCTCTTTTATTGTGAATTAGCAAAAACTTGTTAGTTTCTTAAACTCAATATTAGACACTTCTAATATCATTATATATTTAGTTTACTCTTAAACTAAATAAATCTTATGCATGCATAACAAAATAAGACAAAGATAAGAAGAATTTTTCCTTACATTGATCTTATGACAAATATGGGCACAAAATAGGACTCCTTCGTACTCTGATCTTGAGCTTATAATGTTAGGGATGAACTTCCAAGTTCTAAGTGTTAGAACACTCCTATTAGATGCACCCAAGACTATCCCTAATCACTACTAAAAGATACTACACTAGTATATAATGGTAGTCTCCCTTAAAATAATCTAATAACCTCTTATTACTACACTAGTAATATTATTAGAGAATATTAACTCTAATATAAACTTCTTAAGTTGTAGAGAGAAGTTGGAGAAAATATATGAGAGATAAGTGATTTTGCATGTATAAATAATATGAGTTGGTGTATAGAATAAATAAGAGGAAATTTTCCTCTTCAATCTTCACATGTTCCGGCCACATGCCCTCATGAAGGGGTGTGTGGTCACTTTCAATTGTTCTTAACAAGAAAGGGTTGAGTGTTTGGGTCTTTGTAGTAATCATTTGTTCTAATTCTTAATTAGAATAAAATTACAAACTAAAAACCTACCCACCATCACCACAAAACCGGTACACCCATGTAATATGGGTGTCCATTTTATTTTTGCAATTTGTCATTTGTCACAAGTGTAACATGTGACATGTAACATGTAATTTAGGCTTATAAATGTACATTTAACTAATTTAAATGCAATTTCATAACAAATAAATTGGACTTAACATTTTAAGTCACATTTAATAATTACATGTAAATAAAATGGGTTATCTCATATTTGGTTAATATAATCTACACCAGTTTGTAATTATAATCGACCAATTTCACTTATCTCAAATGTTTCATAAACATAATGCATTCTTAGTAATATAACAATTAAATTACCAAAATGAATCTGATTTAATCATATTACAATAAGATATATTTCTCACTCACAATTTAAACTTGGTTCATTTTAAGGGATTAATTAATCTGTATCACTATACAATTAATTAATGTACATGATTAGGGGATTGTCCTTTAGGTGTGACCTCAAGGGATCAACTGATCACCACCGTCATACGACAGTAACGTCAAACTCAATTGAGCCAATCGTTACCGATTTATGTTGACCAGTTGACTATAATATTCATCATCCCTTTGTATTCTTATTATTGAGATTTAATTATGTGATCGCACTATTGTTGAGGACACTTACTCCAACAATCTCCCACTTGTCCGAGACAAGTGTGCGTCACCAATTCTCTTGTCCTATTACAAGATCTCCCACTCAATGCAAGGTGTCTTGCAGGTCGTCCTTGTATTTGATCATATCAAGAGTGGTTTCCTCGATCTGGAGAGTAACTGTCTGACCGGAATTATCTACCATAGATACCTTCCGAGCGTGGCCACGCATTTTCAGCTTACTCCTCCTCGAGTGGCCTTGAGATTTAAAACAACCCTGACAAGGGGTGGACAATTCCTATCGCACTATTCCCTTTGCATAGCCACAGCTCATCATGACCCAAAAGATGCCCATTTGACCCCAGTTACGAAGGTCGTAGAGCATAAATCAAAGTCACTCTGAAACTGTGCCACCTTAGGCGAACAGTCTTTAGTCAAAGAATTGACTCAAAAGAATACTAGTAGCTCTTGCCACGACCAGGCTACAAGAATTGCCAGAATTCTATAAGCGGTCACTGCCCGACAGATTGTCCCTTACAGTCTGTCTATGTGATCGATTGGTCATCCCTATGACCCTATGACACTTGAACTTGCCATCAATCGCACCACAATCTAGTCACTTCGAGATGTCACCTCATATAAGTGACTAGGGCCAATGCTATGTTAAATCAGTCCACTTTAATGGAGTCCAAAATTGTCTCTACAATCCATTTGGATATAACAAAGCACAAAACAAGTTTTAGAAACTCAAACGATAAATGTGATTATCATATATGAACAATCAACACAATGTTATTGCTTCATATCATATAATCTAAAGTTTATTTCGTCCATGACAATTCATGACGATCTTATTAAATGCAATAAAGGCTTGGGTAGTGAATATACCATATATTCATTTATTCCAACCTTGTGAATTGCTTTTTCCTTCCATACAACGTTATTCCTAATAACATGAATTCATCTATGTACATGTCTAGATCTCTATCTAGTGTTGGGCTCTTTAACTTGAAAGATACTCCCACTCGTTATCATGATAACTGATAGGTATTAAGGTGAAATGAGCTACCATTAGCTCCTTGTAAGCCACCTTATTCTTATCATAATGTACTACGTCTCTATTTGTAGAATTTATAATGATTGACTCTTCAATCATCCTTTTAGTTATTCGCTTCTTTTATAACAAAAGTACGCCTAGGATTTCGATAAATCCTTTTATAAGTTTGGAAATTTGGGTTTGTGTAACCTTTACCACATTGTCAAATTTTCTCTACCAAACACAAGAATGTATCCTTAGTTCTCCTCGAGAACTCTATGAATGTTCTTTTAGGCTATTCAATGACACTCATCTGGATTGATTTGCTATGGGCTTGTCATGCTCTTAGCATTCAATTTATTTAGGTATGTGCATGTTATGGCACACATGATCGATATCATGTGATCAACAACTCTTAGGTTCAGTGGATGACTATGACCCTTTCATAGTGATCCCACTTTTATCAACATAAAACAACCTATTTAACTTGTTGAATAGATTAAATATCTTATCGATATAAGATACCATTTAAATGCCAAGCTAAAATCTTCTATTCCACAATAGATTTTGATTTCAGTATACACGTTGCCCTCTTTCATCCAACATTAAAATCCAACCACTCCTTTCAAAAAGGTAATATGAATATGTCACTCTTAATGAGTGAAACGTCATTCACGTGGAAAATAATTTCTCCCACTGAACTTCATGTCTTTACATGATGACTAAAACTCCCACTTAACTTCATGTCTATACATGACTTTAACTCCCACTGACTTTCATGTCTATACATGACTTTTCGACAAATCGAGTGAAACTTTTCTTATATTTAATAATAGAAAAGATCATCATAACCTCTAGGTAGATACATACAATAGGCTTGTGTCATGTACACGTCCTATTCCAAATCCCTATTTGGACATGTGGTTTTGATGTGTATCTTGTACACACCTATTATGAGGTATTTCATTGATGATTTCGATCTAAGCATAGTTAAGCATTAACTTAGCTTTTGTAGACATCTATATGTCTATCCATGCAACTATAATTGGACACTTCCAATTAAAACATTTTCTTTGCATAGATTCCATTTAGTTTCATAAGTCCCTCATGTTAGATTTTCTAGGTGCTTCCATTTACATAGATCAGAATCTTATTTTCTCAAGAACATTTTCTTTTGGACTCGTCAATAGTCTAAGGATTCACCTAAGAACGCTTTCTTTTGGTCTCCTCATTAGTCTTGAGTCTAACCTAAGAACATATTCTTTTGGTTTCCTCACTAGTTCCTAACTAGTTTTTCGTTGTGGCTTATTTTCTCCCACTCTATCTTTAGAAAAATACAACTATTTTCTTTAAAGATAGCCTTATGAGCCACAAACAATTTTGTACTCATATTCGTAAAGGAGGTAGAAGTATCACAATATGACCTTAAGTGATCTACTAAAGGTTTCTTTGTAAAGACATCGAATCTTAGCTTCAACATAGACTAGTTCTATAAGAGCTAAAGAGGTGAACTTATATTCATGTCATTTACTTTCTTTATAAGTGGTATGGCCAATTGGTTTGGTAGATTCCATATTTTGAGTTCAATAACTCAATTTTGACTTAGCAATTGATCTTTCAAAGTGAGAATCGAATTCTTAGCCTTTTTATTATAATGATCCCATCATCATAATATTTGCGTGATCAATTTGAGTCGATTAATTTATGTTATTAGATCAAGTGAGTATAATGACAAGTTTTAGAATGAAAAAGTTTCATAAACCGAGTGACTTGGGTTGAAAACCAAGTCACCAAAATCCAATTACAACCCAAAGTTAATAAAAGGAAATAAACAAATTTCCATTGTCAAACAAGGAAATAAAGAGTTTCTAAAACAACATCACAAAATACAACCCAAATAAGGAAGACAACACAAAATGAGACCAAGCTTCCTTATGTCTTCATCCATGGGGCTACTTTAGCTTCCCTTGAAGAATCTCTTTAGGCTTGCTTGTCCTTGCCCTTGTCCTTGCTTGGGTGCCCTAATTACAATTAAAAAGGGTAAGAATCACAACTTGTATCTATATACCAAAGTTGAGATCATAACATAAAAGATAGGGATGAAAATTTACCAACGGAAACAATTTTCCCGGCTTTGATATCTCCTAGATACTTGGGGCAATTCCTCTTCCAATGCCCTACGCCATTACAATAATGGCACTTGTCCTCGGTTGAGGCACCTTTCTTAGGCTTGGGTGAGCTATTCTCAATAGCTTTTCCCTTGCCTTTGTAGGTGGAGGGCTTCTTCCCTTTGCTTGCACTCTTTTTGAACTTCCCCTTACTCTTGTTATTGATGAGAAGTACATCCTTGGTGGTGCTAACATTTAGCCCCATGTCTCTCTCCGCTTGCACAAGCATTTTGTGCAACTCGTGGAGAGAGGTTTGCATATTTTGCATATTGTAGTTTACCCTAAACATCACATATGCCTTTATTCTCCCCAAGGAATGTAGTACACGGTCAATTACGAGTTGTTCGGGAATGTCAACCCCTTGCACTTTAAGAATCTCGACATGCTCAATCAATTTGAGTACATGAGGGCTAACCTTTTGGCCCTCTTTAAGGTTCATGTCAAAAAACGCGGATGCCGTTTCATATTGAACGATTCTAGGAGCTTGTGAAAACATGGTCACAAGTTTGGCATAGATCTCATAGGCCGTGCTCATCTTTATGGCACTCCTTTGGAGATCGGCCTCCATAGAGAAGATCAAAACATTTTTGATCGCGGCGGCTTCCTTTTGGTAAGCCTCATAGGCTCGCCTTGCGGCGGCGGTTGACCTTTCGTTAGGTGTTTCGGGAGAGGCTTCGGTAAGGTAACGAAGCTTGTCGTCACCTTCCGCGGCTAAGCGGAGTTGCGCATTCCAATCGGCAAAATTTGCGCCATTCTTTTCTAACTTGCATCGATCCATAAAGGATCGAAGCCATGAGACATTTGTGAGAGTTGGAGCATTGGTGTTGGATGAACTAGCCATTGCGATTGTACAAAGTTAACTACAAATTTAAGACATAAAGGAAATGTTAACATTTATCATTTTAAATACTTGTAAACATTTTAAACAAGTTTTAACATTTAAATAGTGACCTCTACCCAACTATTATAAATGATTCCGAGATCCAAATTCATATCAACTTGGGCACGGTAAGCCGATTCATCCCTCATTAACATAATTCGGTAGATTAACTCTTTAATCGATTCTACATTAGAACTCTCGGTCGATAATATTACTTTAATATTTATCTTAAGCCCGGAACACATGCGGCTACGGTCGCGAATACTTCCGTTGAGCTCAATCCAAATTTCGAAATAATAACATTTATTACCCCACTTACCCAACGTAACAAGTTTAGCACCCCGGTGAGCCGAGCCTACTTCCTTGCGAAATTGGGATTCATGGGTTCTAACATTTGGTAAGGCTTGATCTCAATTATTTATTATGAGAGGTCATGTCAATTTATAATCTATCATGTTAAAGTGAACTAAATCGATGAATTAACAATTATTTTAATTGACATGGTCGAATACTCGATAAATATGCATGTCATGTTATGGCGATTTGGCAATGCATGCAAACATATTAAATAAAAATGCAAGCATAAAAATAAAACTCCTAGTATGGCCTTTCCTAGAATAGAAAATCATATATTCTATTACAAGTTCGGAAACCAACTCCTTTGGTCCCTTGAACTTCATAAGCACGCCTCCCAAGGTCACCGTCTCTCTCTCGGAACTCCTTTCCGAATGGCACCGTCTTTGGGAAACTCCGGTTTTACAATTAGTTACAAAATATATAATAAAATTACAATAATTTCCTATTATACATTTGTAAAATAAAATAATACAATAAAAGTGATTCGAGATCACATTAAATTACAACCGAATCAATATTCCCTTACATTTCGGGCAATATCGATTAAAACTAAGGCCATACAAGGAAAAATTACATAATTCCAAATTACATAAACCAAAATATGACATTCATAAATTGAAAATATGACATTCATAAATAAAATGCAGCATTATAATATGTATAAAACATGCTCATGTTAAATGCCAAATCGCTCTAATTAACGGTTTATATCGAATATAACCCGGTTTTACGGAAATGTGTGATAATAACACTTTAAAATCACAAAACAATACTTAAATCATATTTAAGTCCAAGTTAATTATCCCAACTCATTTAGGCCTCAAAAATTAGTCATCACTCAATTTTTGACAATAATTCAACTTGTTGTTATATAATTGCTCATATTAGACTTTTAAAATCATATTTTAATCAAATAAATCCAAATTTAATTACAATAATTTCAAAATTCGAATTTTAAATTTTTGTACATTCTGGAACATTTCCATGACACTCATAATGTCAAAAATCATGGTTTAAAAATTTCGAATCGGTTTAGAGAAAAATGGTTGCGCTTTATCGGTTTTATCAAATAAAATACATAAAGCATGCAAAAATTAATCATATTAAATTTTCAACTTTAGATCTGAAATGTGGGACATTTATGCAACCAGGAACAATTTTCTCTTGACATGAAAAATATTTTAGCTATATTTTCTTAATTAGTCACTATTTATGCCATTTTTACATTAAAAATTCATAAATCATGCAAGACAAATCACATAAGTCTGAAATTTTCCAGTATGACCAGAAAACATGCATGTGACAACATATCAAAATTTCATCATCAGATTCAAATCGGAAGTATATTTTCTAAATTAGTCACTATTTATGTCATTTTTACATTAAAAATCCATAAATCATGCTAGACAAATCACATCAGTCTAAACGTTTTCCAGTCTGACAGGAAAATATGCATGTGACAACATACTAAAATTCATTGTCAGATTCAAAGCGGAAGTATTTTTAACCATTTGACCTTTATTTATTTCATTTTATCATATAAAAATCATAAATCACATGAAATACGTCCACTTCACACGAAATTTTACATGCAGTAAGTAAAATGCATGTGTGATATTGTGTAAAAATTTCAAGGTCAGAAGATAAGTCTAACTATTTTTAGCATTTTAAACATCATTTTACTCATTAAAATGTAATAAAAATACTAAAAATCATATTTGAGCACTATAAATTTCCATAAATCATCAAAATGACCTAAAATCATATTAGGACCAGAATATATTGACATGCAAATAACTTTGTGATTTTATCTTATAAAACACAAATTACTAGTTTTCATTAAGTTACCATAACTCGAAAAAACTATAAATCGATTATGCATGCAACAACCTTGGCTCTGATACCACTTGTAAGTTTCTTAAACTCAATATTAGACACTTCTAATATCATTATATATTTAGTTTACTCTTAAACTAAATAAATCTTATGCATGCATAACAAAATAAGACAAAGATAAGAAGAATTTTTCCTTACATTGATCTTATGACAAATATGGGCACAAAATAGGACTCCTTCCTACTTTGATCTTGAGCTTATAATGTTAGGGATGAACTTCCAAGTTCTAAGTGTTAGAACACTCCTATTAGATGCACCCAAGACTATCCCTAATCACTACTAAAAGATACTACACTAGTATATAATGGTAGTCTCCCTTAAAATAATCTAATAACCTCTTATTACTACACTAGTAATATTATTAGAAAATATGAACTCTAATATAAACTTCTTAAGATGTAGAGAGAAGTTGGAGAAATATATGAGAGATAAGTGATTTTGCATGTATGTTTAATATGAGTTGGTGTGTAGAATAAATAAGAGGAAATTTTCCTCTTCAATCTTCACATGTTCCGGCCACATGCCCTCATGGAGGGGTGTGTGGTCACTTTCAATTGTTCTTAACAAGAAAGGGTTGAGTGTTTGGGTCTTTGTAGTAATCATTTGTTCTAATTCTTAATTAGAATAAAATTACAAACTAAAAACCTACCCACCATCACCACAAAACCGGTACACCCATGTAATATGGGTGTCCATTTTATTTTTGCAATTTGTCATTTGTCACAAGTGTGACATGTGACATGTAACATGTAATTTAGGCTTATAAATGTACATTTAACTAATTTAAATGCAATTTCATAACAAATAAATTGGACTTAACATTTTAAGTCACATTTAATAATTACATGTAAATAAAATGGGTTATCTCATATTTGGTTAATATAATCTACAACAGTTTGTAATTATAATCGACCAATTTCACTTATCTCAAATGTTTCATAAACATAATGCATTCTTAGTAATATAACAATTAAATTACCAAAATGAATCTTATTTAATCATATTACAATAAGATACATTTCTCACTCACAATTTAAACTTGGTTCATTTTAAGGGATTAATTAATCTGTATCACTATACAATTAATTAATGTACATGATTAGGGAATTGTCCTTTAGGTGTGACCTCAAGGGATCAACTAATCACCACCGTCATACGACAGTAACGTCAAACTCAATTGAGCCAATCGTTACTGATTTATGTTGACCAGTTGACTATAATATTCATCATCCCTTTGTATTCTTATTATTGAGATTTAATTATGTGATCGCACTATTTGTTGAGGACACTTACTCCAACAATATATTCAAATTATTAAAGAGAAAACCGTCTTCAAAATTTAAAGTTACGCTCGAAAATATTAAAGTTACACTCGAAAAGCATCAAAGTTACACTCGTAAGGTGTTAAATTGTTTAAATTCAAATTTTTACATACAAACCGCCTTAAAAAGTTAAAGTTACACTGTAAAACATTAGAGTTACACTCGCAAGCATCAAAGTTACACTCATAAATTTCAGCAGCTCAAAAGTGCTTAAAAGTGATCAAAAGTGATTAATTAAAAGTAGAGAGAGAAAGTTAATTAATTAGTGCATAAGTAATTAATTAGTGATAAGTGTGTTTTTTAATCTCCCAAATCTCAGCCATCCATATCCCTCATCCAATGGCTAGGATGAGGACTCAAGGATTCTAAGAAAATGGTGGACTCAATTGAACTAAGCTCTATATATATATATATATATATATATATGCAAAATTCGGTGAGTCCACCTAAATATTTGAGTCCGTGAGTCAAGCTATACAATATCACAGATTACACAAAAACAATATCACTGGTTATACTAAACAGTATCATGAGAAAAAAAAACAAGATAAAAGGGTTAAAAATATTCTATGTCATACTACTAACCCTTGACGACGACCACCTACCCACCAATAACGACGATATTTCTAAGCACCTAGATGACACAAGCAAACAATTATCCGGCACCGTCGTCACCCATTAATTTATCCCATGTTTTCTTTTCAATTATCATATTCCTCCACCCACTCTTACTCGGAGCTCACACCACCCTCAATACAACAAAATTTGTCATTGTTGTCGTTAAATTAGGTGTCTCGTAGTCGGTTATGATGAAAAATGCGGGAGGCAAAGATGCTTAGTAGAGAGAAAATATGATAAAAGAAGTTGTTGGACCTATTTTTGAGTTTTGATAATGACATGTATATACTTGATAATGTGCTTTAATTGATATATCATATGCATGTAATTGTGTGCTTTAGTCTTATCATAGCTAACAACAATTACAAGAAAGGAAATCAAAGTTATAGGAGCTTAAGGCATAACTTTGACGATTTCTGTGAGACCAAGTTATAGGAGCTTGAGGTATAACTTTGGAAGTTCAAATGTGCAAAGTTATAGCTAACTTGGTTATAATTGTGACAACCCTCGCGATGCGGAAATAAAACATAACAAGCATGTGATTTATATAGCGGAAAATACGATGTTTTTGAAACTTTTTACATGCAAGATAGAAATACGAGGAATGTCAAATAATTACAAACAAAATAGAATATACTACAAAGAGACGAAGACTCTCAAAATGTTATCAATATCAAAGTGATTAGCAAACTAGCTAATAAACGTCTAGAGCTGTTTCATCCAGGGACAACGCCCGCTAGCTCACACCCGAACCTAAAATACCACAAGAAAAAAGCCATCCAATCAAGCAACCTGTTCATCCATGAAAAACATGAACGCCACAGTCAGTGGAGAGTAACTCCGGGTTCTCCCCGCCATATCACATCAAACGTACATAAAAGGAAATACAAAAGTAGAAGCATGCATATATAGATATACATGTGAAATACGATAAGGATAGATAGACAATTCAATATATAATGATAAGAGCATATGAAGTACAAGTCCGAATCCATCATGTTATACAAAGACTCGGGGAAGACACTCTTAGGCAACCGAATACGCTCACTAGGGCTTGCATCTCACCGTTAGCGGTATAAGTTTGATAAGATTGAGACTCGACAAACAAACCATGCCAAGTCATTCAATGATCAATCATATAATCATTCATCCAAAACATACCAATAACCTGACGACCTCTCTCACGGTAAATGAAACACACTAGCACCGTGTACATGGCAAGTATGATTAAAAGGCATCCACGGGATAAGCATTTCCCTGAACGCATACACGATTCAACATTTCGTATATGTAGACTAATTTCCTCCGGTAGGACGACGATAATAATACGGTCCTAGTCTAAACCTGGCCAGACTCTCGGAATAACGTGTTCCGATTCGACATGCGATAAACGTTTCGCATCCAAGACTCGGTCAATCATAGACGCCGAGTACCCCAAATTCGGTCGACATTCACGAAAGAGGCGGAAAAGAGCACAAGCCTCATAACAAGCGGTACGCTACATGCAAATAACACCACCTCGCAAGTACACAACATTTGACGGCCGGGTCGATCAACGCAAAGCGTTCGCCTCCCAACAACGTCGTCGTATGCCCACTAACACATGCAATCAAGCAGTAGGATACCTCCCCGTTCCGACATTCCAGCCTTACGAACGTGGAGGTAGCCAAGGGAATGAGAGTACAAAGCACATACAAAAAATAGTGCTCAAACCGTATCATTTGTAAAAACCGACTCAAAGTAGGACATATCAAAAACCGTCACAAACATGAGAATATGGCATTATATAAATGTAACTATGATAAACATGAATCAATACATGATACATAAGCATTAGACCAAGTTTAAGAAGCATAATAAATAGGAAACATAGATCTTATCTCAAAACAACAAGTTTGGAAACTAACTAAAACAAGGGTCCACTTCAAACTGTCATAACTAGAGTTCTATATATGAATATACAGAAATTCCAAGTTGAGGTGATAGCTTATCCTCTTACGGTTCCAACGATAAGTCACAAGCCCAAAACAAGCAAGTAACAAAAGAAAAATGATCATTTTACGAAAAGGGGTCAGTGCAGTTAAACTGCACAAGTCACGACCGTGACTTGTATTTCACGCCCGTGAAACCCTCTGTTACGCAAGGGTAATTGATCAGCCACTATTTCACGCTCGTGACTTGAGTTTTACGACCGTGACTTGGGTCAAGACAACTCCATTTTGTTCTAAACTCAACCATCATCAACTATTATCATAAATCATCCCTTCTCATATCAATTCTCATATCAATTCTCAACAAACAACAAGTATCATCATCAACAATTATCAACTAACAACAATCATCATCAATAACATGAATCCTAAGCTTTCTAATCGTATTCTAAATACGAATTCTAACATAGAAGCATGTAAAACACGTAAATGATATCGAGTAACCCTTCACCGTTACCTTTTCGCGTCTTTAATCGATTTCTAGAAAGTCTCCACCTACAATTAGATAACAAAAGATGAATATCATTCACCTTGAGAAAGACGGATAATTTAAAAAGCGAGAAAGATGGTAATTTTATTACCAATACGGATAGAGGAAGATGAGAGGGGAAGAATAAGACGAACTTACGTGAATTTGAGCAAGAAACGAGCGAGTTATGACGAATCTAAGCTTGGATGATTATGGAAGCTAGGTTTTGATTTGGGTTTCTTAGTGATGAAGTAATGTTGAGTTGTGAGAATGAAATAGGTTAGGAGTAGTATGAGGGAGTATGAAGGAAAAGTCAAGAAAAAGTCAAAGACGACTTAAGACGGGTTTTACTTGAAATCTCGCGGAAATTCCAAATACGAACTCGGAAATTCTAAATTCCACTCGGAAAATTAAATTCTAAATTAAAACTAAAATTCGCTGAAAAGTATCCGTAAAATATTTTCACTATAAAAATAGGGTACAATAGCGGGTGTTACAATCACCCCACCTTTTAAAAAGTTTCGTCCTCGAAACTTGATAGTAGGAAACAAAAGTATCAAAGACAAGAATCGGTTTTCAAAATTAATATGAAAACTTTTATAAGGGAAAAACATTTATGAAATGATGTTCTTCTCGAAAACGGTTTAAGGAAATTTTTCATAAGTGCGAAACTTTATTTACGAATCACAAGAGTGCCCGTCGCGAACAAGAACTCTAGCTATCAAAAATCAAATCAATGTCGAATTAGTGAAATCGAAAATCAAAACAAGTGTTAGTAAGTGTAGGACTAGTTATCAGACGTCTCCAATAACAAGTGCAAACATCCAACCAAACGTAAAATCCAAATATAAAAGCGAAAGAAATCTATTTTTTCCAAAAAGGAGGTACAAAAACCATCTTTAGACTTCTTTGAAACGCTAAATTAGAAATATAATATGGAAATTTGAAGGTTTTATCAAAGATAAAATCAAATAACAGGACATTACACGTACATAGAGCGACTCGTACAATTCACACACAATTCAGTGTAACAAAATATATACAAAACACGCAAAAACGAAACAAATCGAACTCTTTGGGATAGGAAGATCAAGATAAAGTCAGCAGGAAGATCTACAAGAATTCGACATCACTAAATCTACTAATAAACCAAATCCTCAAGAGAATGCAATTTACCCAATTTGCAACTCATCATTTTCAATCATTAGAAATCCTACAAAAATATTCCATAATCACGAATTTTCGAGTAACAAATCCCAATTATTCGAATCCAATTAGAATCTACTAAGGTCCATCAGCACGGTAGACTCCACAACTAACAATCCACATGAAAGATTTATTACGCACTCTAATCTTCTTAGTTTCATCAAAACTCTTACTAGAAACTACCAACAAAATATTTATATCTAGGGAAACATGATCGCTAACAACCACAAGGTAAAGGAGACTTACCATAAAAATCTCTTGATTCAATTTACTTCAAACTCATTATCCTATATTTACAATGAACTTTCTCATCCTCGAAAGTCAAAACACAATCCACGCAACAAACATAATTATCTAGGATCCAACTAGTCTCATCCAAAGTCTCACGACAAGGGAAAATTCACAATCCATTATCGGTTATATAATAATTCTTTAATACGCCATAACATCCTTAATTCGATCACTACTATGCTCGAAGCCTCAAATATAAATAGTCACATTAGCAAACTATGGTGGTTACTAATCCTCAAGGTAAATGGGTTCACTATTCTCTATAATCCATAACAACCGAGCATTCACTATCCAAAGCTTGCAACGAACATTTCTCAATCTCGATTTATGATTCCTTAAGAATAAACGAGAATTACTAATTCCAAACCACAAATGGCCAATCACTTGGCAATCAAACAACCATTCAAATCATCTAATTCATCTAAAACTCAAAATGAATCGATTTTCATTTATGACAATACTCCTCAAACTTTGGGTACCGGCTCAATTTCCCTAAAGCAAAGTCTCTTTTAGAATCCACCAATTAGAGACATCTAATTCCCAAATGACATACCAAGCAACTGTTATAATACCCAACAACAACGAACTATTATCATGATCAACTCAATTCTCAAAATGACACTACAATACCAAGCTCCAAATCTAAAACCACTAAGAGAGGATACATTATCACTATTAGGATTCATCTTAGAGCTTAAGTCCTATTTCCCATGATGAATTATAACATGAAATTTGCTCAATCCAAGGACACATACTCTAGCTAAAGAATCTCAAATTACATCACGCTTATTCTTTGAGCCTTACAAACGGAATATCAAATCCACTAGAGAAAAGATGAAGGAGCAACGAGATAGAAAACGATAAGGAATCTCAAGGAGAACACGGGAATAAATAAGGCACGAGCTTACAAGAGAGGAACGCTTGAAAATAACGAAGTCAAGAAAGAGACAAAGCAGATAGTAGAGGTATGAATATATCCGAGTAAGAAATAAGATACGAGCATGCGATTTCTTAAAGATCAATCTTGACAAAAACATTCAAGAATGGAAATGAAAAGAGATGATGGCACGAGTAAAGGTTAAAGGTTTAATCCACAAAATTCCCTTTTCAAACTCAGGGCGATAGCAAAGCAAATCATCTCAATAACAAAGGTCTCCTACAAGGGACCCTCCTACCACAAATCATCGGAGTAAGGTACACCTAGTTTTAACCAATCGATTACAACCCAATTCATCCATACTTTCATATAACACGGTATCCCAATTTCGGAATTGCAACTTAAACATAATAACATTCTCTCAACTCCATAATTTGACACATTCCCAAAGGTTTCAAAAACCGAAGAACCAATAAAGAATTTTCCATACTAATCTCTTTTCAACTCCTACGGCCACCAGGTAGAACACCGAACAAAACGTCATTATCAACATCATATAGCCCACGAGTTCATTAATAACAAAGTAGAACCTCAAGTCAAACATCATCATTAACGTCCCAAGGTGTTTCCATCATAGCTCACATCATCGAATCTCGCTCATAACTATAATCCTCAAGTAATATGGTTCAACTTACCGAAACCTTACTACTTCAAACGAGTCTCCGATACCATAAGATAAGATCATATCTTTAAATCCAAGAACTATAGCCAAATGCTTTTCCACCAAGCCTGATATAGAACTAAGTTGATTTTTCGAATGAAATAGAGTAATCTAAATTGCAGCGGAATAATTCTGATTTTATGTGTTCGTATACGTATAAACGAAGTAACTAAAGGATATGGAGTGACTAAACCTTCCTCCCTCGCAAGGAACTCTAGCCTCGACACAACTCGTGACTCTCACCTCGCAAGGGTGAACTCACAATAGCTTCCCCTCGCAAGAAAGAAACTATACACTCTAAGAACTCGCAAGTAATTAGAATAGATTTAAACTCAAAGTTTTGCTCAAATTTCGATGATAATTGTGATTACAAGAGGTCCTATTTATACTAAATTATACTCCTAAAACTATCCTAATAACCGATGGAAATCAGCTATGTACTAGCTAAAATTATGGCAACAATTGCCTTATTATGAGCATACTAGAATTAGGAAATAATAATAAGGAAATAGACTAGAATTAGGAAATAACAATAAGGAAATAGACTAGGATTAGGAAATATCAATAACCAAGCTGTTGCCTAGCTACACGGATCACCACCTTAACCTTCTTCACGGCAACTTCCACGTTATCATGTTTCCCATTTTCGAGCCTATCTTGAAACCTTCAGAAATGTGAGTTACATTTCGACTGATTAGGACTTCATTTTCTACATTTCCAAGTGCTCCTGCATCATTCTCTCCTTCTTTTTGAGAATTTGCCCTCAAATTATCATCTTCTAAGTAGGGTGAGAGATCGACAACATTGAATGTAGCACTTACTCCTCCATATTCACTCGGTAATTCCAACTTGTAGGCATTAGACCCATAACATTCCAGCACTTTGAATGGGCCATCGGCTCTTGGCATCAACTTGTTTTTCCTTTTAGAAGGAAATCGTTCTTTTCTTAGGTGTAACCATACCAAGTCTCCTTCCTTGAACACGGGCTGCTTCCTATTCCTATTTGCTTTCTCCTTGTATTTCGCATTTGCTTTCTCAATTTGTGCCTTCACTTGTTCACAAGTCCGAAAAAAAGTAGCTTGTCTATCCTTGGCGTCAAAACTCATCAAGTCTTTCTTTGGAATTGGAACTAAATCAATAGGTAGGAAAGGATTAACACCATACACGATCTCAAATGGTGTACGACCTGTAGTAACTGACGGAGTGCGATTGTATGCAAATTCCGCGTGAGCAAGCTTCACATCCCAATCCTTTGTAGTCTTACTCACCAATCCTCTCAACAAGCTTCCTAAAGTTCGATTAGTAACTTCAGTTTGTCCATCAGTTTGAGGATGATGTGAAGTACTAAATAGCAACTTCGTTCCCACTAAGCGCCATAGAGTCTTCCAAAAATAGCTGAGAAACTTCACATCGCGATCCGAAACAATAGAATTCGGAATTCCATGTAACCGAACTACTTCTTTGTAATACAAATCAGCAACATTAGTAGCATCGTCGGTCTTGTGACAAGGAATAAAGTGTGCCATCTTTGAAAATCGATCAACCACAACCATGATTGAATCCTTACCACGTTGAGTCCTAGGCAAACCAAGAATAAAATCCATGCTAACTCCACTCCAAGGCTGATTTGGAACAGGTAAAGGTGTATATAAGCCTTTGACAAACGAACTCTTTGCCTTTTGACACACAACACATTTACTCACGATCTCTTGCACATCCTTGTTCATCTTAGGCCAATAAAAGTGCTCACTTACAATATCATAAGTCTTGTTCGACCCGAAGTGACCTGCTAATGCTCCACCATGTGCCTCTCGAATTATCAACTCTTGAATCGACCCTTGTGGAATGCAAAGTCGATTCCTCTTGAACAAGTAACCATCTTGCACCTCATAAACACCAGTAGGTTCGATGATCTCCTTAGCAAAGGACGGATCAGACTTGTATAAGCCTTTAATGTGCTCGAATCCTAACAATCTTGCATCAAGTTCAATCAACAAACAATGTCTTCGAGATAATGCATCCGCAACTACATTCGAAGTTCCTGTTTTGTATTTTGATGAGAATGTAAAGGATTGTAAGAACTCAACCCATTTAGCATGTCTAGGGTTCAATTTTTGTTGCCCATGAATATGCTTCAATGCCTCATGATCCGAATGCAAAACAAATGGTTTCGGACGCAAGTAATGACTCCAATGATCTAAAGCTCTCACAATTGCATAAAACTCTTTGTCATAAGTCGAGTAATTCAATCGAGCACCACCCAACTTCTCACTAAAGTAAGCCACGGGACGTTTTTCTTGTACCAAAACAGCCCCAATCCCAACCCCACTCGCATCACATTCTACTTCAAATAGCTTATCGAAATTGGGAAGTATTAAAAAAGGTGCGGAACTAAGCTTAGTTTTTACCTCATCAAATGCCTTTTGGGCACTAGTAGTCCACACAAACTCGCCCTTCTTTGTTAGTTCAGTCATAGGTGCCATTATTGTACTGAAATTTTGGATGAATCTTCGATAAAATGAGGCCAACCCATGAAAACTTCGAACCTCCGTTGTTGATCTAGGAACCGGCCACGCTTTAATTGCTTCTACTTTGGACGGATCCATACTAACTCCATCCTTACTTACAATGTAACCCAAGAATATCACACTAGACACCATGAAGGTGCACTTCTCCAATTTGCCAAAAAGTTTCTGGTTTCTTAATACTTCAAACACCATTCGGAGATGCCTCAAATGATCTTCTTCATTCTTGCTATAAATCAGTATATCATCAAGATACACTACCACAAACTTGTTTAAAAACGGCCTTAGCACTTCATTCATTAACCTCATAAACGAACTAGGAGCATTGCATAAACCAAATGGCATAACAAGCCATTCATACAAGCCTTGCTTAGTCTTGAACGCTGTTTTCCATTCATCTCCTTCACGAATTCGCATTTGGTGATATCCACTTTGCAAATCCAGTTTTGAGAACACTTGAGAACCGCTCAATTCATCTAACATATCATCCAATCTTGGCATAGGAAACCGATATTTGATTGTAATGTTGTTGACGGCTCTACTATCAATGCACATTCTCCACGTCCCATCTTTCTTTGGCACTAACAATGCAGGTACGGCGCAAGGACTTAAGCTCTCTTGAACATAACCACGATCAATCAACTCTTGGACTTGTCTTTGTAACTCTTTTGCTTCTTTGGGATTGCAACGATAGGCTGGTTTGTTGGGCAATTGAGCTCCTGGAATCAAGTCAATTTGATGTTCAATACCTCTTAAAGGAGGTAACCCATTTGGTAATTCATTCGGAAACACATCATAAAACTCTTTCAACAATCCTTCAACCACACGATTTTCATTGCCTCCTTTGGTTTCTAAGTCGCGAACCATTAGAACATAGGCTTGCTCTCCACGACTCAACACTTCTTCAACCTCACGAGCTTCCATAAATAAGCTCTCCTTCTTTGATTTCAGCTCCTTGATCTTATTAGGTGATAAAGGCTTCAAATTATAACTTGCTTTGCCTTTGGTTACACTATACACATTTGTCCTACCATCATGCTCTACTTTTCGATCAAATTGCCATGGTCGACCCAACAAGATATGGCACGCATTCATCGGAATCACATCGCACCAGATATCATCACTATAAGGGCCTAAACTCAACGAAACCAATGCTTGTTTCTTTACTTGAATCCCATTGTCTCCATTCAACCAATGTAACTTGTAGGGTTTATCAAGGTTCTTAACTTGTAATTTCAGTTCATCAACCAACCCCTTTGCCACTACATTTGTACATGATCCACTATCAATGATTAGATTACAAAGCTTTGATTGTACCTTACA
>JAIUZE010013440.1:0-16128 GCA_022085475.1 Heliosperma pusillum
GAAATATTATAAATTACGAGTTTTAGAAATTATATGAAAAACATACAGCCGTGTTCCAGGCCGGTCACTGGACCGGCGGCCGGTACCCCGGCTCGCGCTACAAGGCAAAACCCAAAAATCACTAAAAACAGAGCAGTGTGTTCCAGGCCGGTCACTGGACCGGCGGCCGGGCACCCGGCCAGGAACACACCTATACAAAAATTCCAAAATTCCAAAGTTCATTCTGATGTATTCCCAGCCGGTCAGGGGACCGGCGGCCGGTCACCCGGCTGGGAACACAACTCCACCCGAGAGCCTTCTTCACTTGTTCAATTCATTTCAATTCTCATAATTCACTTCTAAAAACTATCAACAATCAATATACATCATCAACAATCATCAATTAACAACATTCATTATTCATAACATGATTCCTAAGCTTACTAATCGTATTCTAATACGATTTCTAGCATATAAAGCATGTAAAACACGTAAATGATACCGAGTAACCCTTCACCGTTACCTTTACGCGTCTTTAATCGATTCTAAACCTTCCTAGTCTCCACCTACATACAATTAGATAATAAAAGACGAATATCATTCACCTTGAGAAAGACGGATAATTTAAAAAGCGAGAAAGACGGTACTTTTATTACCAATACGGATAGAGGAAGGTAAGAGGGGAAGAATGAGACGAACTTACGTGAATTTAAGGAAAGAACGAATGAGCTACGATGATTTTAAGATCGGAAAGATTATGGAGGCAAGGGTTTGGTTTTGCTTAAGGAAGAAGTAAGGTTGAATTTGTGTTTGTGTGAATGAGAAATAGGATAAGGGAGTATGAGTATGTATGAGGAAAAAGTCAAGAAAAGTCAAACTCGCCTTAAGACGGGATTCTCATGGAATCTTGCGGAAATTCCAAATACGAACTCGGAAATTCTAAATTCGACTCGGAACATAAAATTCTATATTAAAACTTAAATTTGCTGAAAAGTATCCGTAAAATATTTTCACTAGAAAAAAAATAGGGTACATTTCTGGGTGTTACACTTGCACCATTGCAGGGCAAAGTTTCAAACGTGCCATGTTAGACCTTGGAGCCTCTATTAACGTCATGCCCTTATCCATCTATAAGACCCTAGGCTTAGGACCTTTGTCTAAGACCGGGGTGATTATTCAATTAGCCGATAGGTCTAGTGTCTATCCCAAAGGCTTGATAGAGGATGTGCTAGTAGAGGTAGATAACCTTGTCTTCCCGGCGGATTTCTATGTTTTAGATATGGATTCTAGTTCAAGTGCCACTCCCCTTCTCCTTGGTAGGCCATTCATGAAAACCTCTAAGCCCATGATTGATGTTTGAAACGGATGTTTGACAATGGTTTTGAGGGAAAGAGATTGACTTATAATATCTATGACTCTATGAGACACCCTAGTGATGTTCAATCTTGTTTCTTCTTAGATAATTTCGAGCCTTTGGTGCATCAAATGTACAAATTTTGTGATAGGGACCCACTTGAGGTGGCCTTAACTAACAATGTGGAAGAAGAGGGTTTGCGTTTGTTGTTGTCGGTTGATGTGCAGGAAAATCTCAAGGACTTGGAAAGAGAAGAGCCACTAGACACTTATGAAGAACTCAACATCATCGATATGCTGAAAACAGGGCACGGCAGTGGAAAACGCTGGCAGCGCCCCACAACGCTGCCAGCGTCCACCAGCGCCGGCAGCGTCCAGCTCTGGCAAATTTATCCGAGCTCTTTGCTTTGCATACCCCTCCACAAGCCCCTTCCCTCAATTGTGAAGCCCCCGAAGGTCGAGTTGAAGACCCTTCCAAGCCATCTAAAGTATATCTTCTAAGGGGACAACCACAACCTACCTCTTATCATCTCAAGCACACTCAACGAGGACAAGGAGGGAAAATTGGTAGCATTGCTTCACAAACATAGAGATACATTTGGGTGGAGCATAGCGGACCTCAAGGGAATCAGCCCGGTGACTTGCATGGACAAGATAAGACTTGAAGTGGATGCCAAACCGGTCCGACAACCCCAAAGAAGGCTCAATCCACCAATGGCGGAGGTAGTGCAAGAGGAGGTAATTAAACTTTTACAAATGGGCATCATCTTCCCTATTTCCGACTCCCGTTAGGTTAGCCCAACTCAAGTCGTGCCCAAAAAGGGAGGAGTGACGGTTGTAACACCCGCAAATGTACCCTATTTTTATAGTAAAAATATTATACGGATACTTTTCAGCGAAATTTAGTTTTAGTTTAGAATTAAATTTCCCGTGTCTAATTTAGAATTTCCGAGTTCGTTTTCGGACTTTACGCGAGATTCCGAGTAAGTTATGTCTTAAGACGTTATGAGCTTTTCCCATGACTTTTTCCACTTAGTCCCTCATATACTCCCTTAAACCCTAACTCACCCTCATTCAACTTCTCTTCTTCCTCACCAAGTAACCACACAAAGCTTACACTCCATATTTGATCGATCTTAAGATCATCACTACGCCTTCATTTCTCGCTCAAATTCATTAAAGTTCGTCTTATTCTTTCCCTCTCATCGTCCTCTATCCGTATTGGTAATAAAATTACCGTCTTTCTCGCTTTTCAATTTATCCGTCTTTCTCAAAGGTGAATTATATTCATCTTTTATTATCTAATTGTAGGTGGTGACCTCCAAGACCCCGAAAAAGACTACTTCTTGATAGAAGAGGACATCGACGCGGATTAAAGACGCGAAAAGGTAACGGTGAAGGGTTACTCGATATCATTTACGTGTTTTATGTGTTTTCTATGTTAGTGATCGTATTTAGAATATAATTAGTAGCCTTAGGAATTGTGTTGTTGATGATGGTTGTTGTTAGTTGATAATTGATATGAGAATTGATGATTTGTGATGATAAATGATGATGGTTGTATGTTGAACCTTAGTGAAAATTGGGATTTTCGTGCACTTTGGACCCCACCCGGCCGACCGGCAGCCGGTCAGCTGACTGGCTGGGGCTCGGCTGTATATTATTTATGTTACGTAATATTTTTGAGCATGAGTTATGTCTCAGCCGGCCGACCGGCAGCCGGTCAGCCAACCGGCTGAGACACACCTGAATATTGTCTTCTTTTTCTCAAGTAATATTGGTCCCAGTCGGGTAGCCGACAGCCGGTCCCTTTGACCGGCTAGGACACGCTGTATTTTGATTGTTTTCAATTCATACTATGGGTGCCAGCCGGGTAGGCGGGTAGCCGGGAGCCGGTCCACCTGACCGGCTGGCACACGCTGACTTTCCTTTGCAAGTTTTTTCTTATGTTTTCATTTATAATAATTCCTATGGTTCGTTTATCGTATAAATTTACGTAATGACTTTAAATATTATTGTTTCGAATATATGATATTCCATTCGCTTGTATCGCATGTTTTGTGACGGTTTTTGATATGTCCCACTTTGAGTCGGTTTTACAAATGTTACGGTTTGAGCACTAATTTTCTATGTGCTTTGTACTCTCATTCCCTTGGCTACCTCCACGTTCATAAGGCTGGAATGTCATAACGGGGAGTGTTTCCTTACTGCTTGATTGCATGTGTTAGTGGGCATATGACGACGTTGTTGGGAGGCAAACGCTTTGTGTTGATCGACCCGGCCGTCAAATGTTGTATACTTGCGAGGTGGTGTCATTGCATGTAGCGTACCGCTTGTTGTAAGGCTTGAGCTCTTTTCCGCTTCTTTCGTGAAGGTTTACTGAATTTGGGGTACTTGGCGTCTATGATTGACCGAGTCTTGGATGCGAAATGTCATCGCATGTCGAATCGGAAAATGTTTATTCCGAGAGTCTGGCCAGGTTTAGACTAGGACCGTATTATGATCGTCGTCCTACCGGGAGGAAATTAGTCTACATATACGAAATGTAGCATCGTGTATGCGTTCAGGGCAATGTTTTATCCCGTGGATGCCTTTTAATCATACTTGCATGTACACGGTGCTAGTGCGTGTCATTTACCGTGAGAGATGTCGTCAACGTATTGTACGTTTGAATGGATGATTATATGATTGATTATTTGTAATCTTTGGATGACTTGGCATGGTTTGTTTGTCGAGTCTCAATCTTATCAAACTTATGCCGCTAACGGTGAGATGTAAGCCCTAGTGAGTATATGGTTGCCTAAGAGTGTCATCCCCGAGTCTATCTATCATATGATGGTTACGGTTTTGTACTTCATGTACCGATATCCTTACATATTGAATTGCCTATTTATCCTTATCGTATTTCACATGTATATTTATATATGCATGCTTCTACTTTTGTATTTCCGTTTATGTACGTTTAATGTGATATGGCTGGGAGAACCCGGAGTTACTCCCCACTGACTGTGGCGTTCATGTTTTTCATGGATGAACAGGTTGCTTGATTGGATGGCTTTTTGCTTGTGGTATTTTGGGTTCGGGTGTGAGCTAGCGGGCGTTGACCTAGATGATTCACCCCAAGACGTTTCTTAGCTAGTTGCTAAATAACTTTGTCTTTTGTTAACATTTTGAGAGACTCCGTCTCTTGTAGTATTTTATACTTTGGTTTGTAATTATTGACATTCCTCGTACTTTTCTAATAGCATGTAAAAAGGTTTTAAAAATACCGTATTTTCCGCTATATAAATCACATGCTTGTTATGTTTTATTTCCGCATTCGCGAGGGTTGTCACAGTTGGTATCAGAGCTTAACACTCCCGACGCACATACGTGAACCCTAAACTTAAACTAGTTGACCTTGAAATAATAAATGAGAGATGGGTAGAAGTTAAGGACTTTACTTGGTAGTCTATTTGTTTATGCTAAGTGTTAGGATTAACTCGTTTTGTTTCTATTTCTTATGAAGATGGTTAGACCTCGAGTAGTAGAGAACTTTATGCTAGAAGCTCTTACGCAAGTGTTGAAGAATCAACAAGATGCGGCTATCGCTCAAGCCAACCAAGTTCCCACTCGTAGAGAAGATAACCACCAAGGAGGCTACGCTTGGGTGGCTAGTCAAATAGATAGAAGCAAGATTATACCTTATGGTGGAGAGCCGGACCCTACCGAGCTATCGGAATGGTTCCGAGAAATGGAGAAGCAATTTGATTTATACCAAGTCCGTGAAGAGGACAAGGTAAGGATTGCCAAGCACTTCCTTGTAAGGGAAGCAGATAATTGGTGGGCGATTACTAGCGCCACCGCTACTCTTGAAGACGACTTCAATTGGGCTTGTTTCAAAGCTCTAGTTGAAGGTCGATTTTATCCCAAGGAGCTAAAGCAACAAAGGCTCAAGGAATTTATTGACTTCAAGCAAGGTGACTTGTCGGCACAAGACTTCACTACGGAGTTCAACAAACTTGCTCATTTTGCTCCGAGGCTTATCAAAGATGACGAGGATCGAGCTTTCTACTACCGCAATAAGCTTAGTGCTTTACTTCAAAGTAAAGTGAGGAGGAATACTACTTCCTTTGGGGTTTAAATGATGATGCTTTATGGGCCGAGAATTCCATGAAGGCCATTAGGGATGAAGCTATGATGAAGAATCCCTCTCCTTCCTTCACTCCTAGGCCTAATTTCTTTGGGAAGAGGCTGTTTACTCCGTCTTCCTCCAACTCTTATGCCAACAAGAGGAGATTCAATCCTCCTTCAAATGCAAATACAAGAGCTCCCGCTCCTTTCATTC
Organism: Heliosperma pusillum; assembly: GCA_022085475.1. NCBI lineage: Eukaryota > Viridiplantae > Streptophyta > Magnoliopsida > Caryophyllales > Caryophyllaceae > Heliosperma > Heliosperma pusillum. Next base: position 5,660 of record JAIUZE010013440.1, read on the forward strand.
CCCGAGCTACTTCTAACGTGGCTCATATGCCATATGCTCCTCCTCAAGCTCAAGGTCGCTTATGTAACCGTTGTAGACAACCACACCACCCCGGTATGACTTGTTCCAACCGACCTTATATTTGCTTCTTTTGCCAAAAGGGTGGTCACCGTTATGAGGATTGCCCCGATCGAAAGTTGCCCCCTCCAATTGCCAAACCTAAGGGTTCTATCTTCGTTCTGAGCCGAGCCGAAGCCGATGCTCATCCGGAGATAATTACGGGTATATTCTCAATCTGAAAGCAACCGTGTCTTATTCTATTTGATACCGATGCTTCTATGTCCTTTGTGTCTTCGACTTATGCTAATAAATTAACAATCAAGCCTACTTCTAGTGAGGATACTCCCATATCCTTACCATCCGGAGAAATTATCTCTTGTTCTACTCTTTATCCTAATGTCCCAATATCTATTTCGGGTGCTATCTTTCCCGCAAATCTCCTTAAGTTTCCTCTAAGAGAGTTCGATATAATTCTAGGTATTGATTGGTTAGCGTTATACCATGCTAGGTTCGAGTGTAGAGATCAAAATATTTATTTAAAGAGTCCTTTAGGAGTTAGAATAACCTATAAGGGATCTCATCCCCGAAAGGGTGTGTCTTTGATTTCCGCAATGAAGTTGGTGAGTATGGTAAGAAAGGGTCACCAAGCATACTTGTGTGTTGTGACTTCTTCAACTACCTCTTTACCGAATATTGAAGATGTGCCTATAGCTCGTGAATTTGTTGATGTATTCCCTGAAGACTTGCCCGGGATTCCTCCCGAGTGTGATGTTGAGTTTTCCATTGATCTTGTTCCTGGTTCTGGACCCATAGCCAAAGCTCCTTACCGTATGGCTCCAACCGAGTTGAAAGAGTTAAGGAAGCAGCTTAATGATATGATTGAGAAGGGTTTTATTCGACCAAGTGCCTCGCCTTGGGGTGCTCCCGTTCTTTTTGTGAAGAAGAAAGATGGTTCTATGAGGCTTTGTATTGATTACCGTGAGTTGAATCGAATTACAATCAAGAATAGGTATCCTTTGCCAAGAATTAAAGACTTGTTTGATCAACTAAAGGGTACTTCTAATTTTTCCAAGATTGATTTGAGATCCGGTTATCACCAAATTCCCGTTCGTGATGTTTATATTCCAAATACCGCTTTTAGTACAAGATATGGTCATTATGAGTTCAAGGTGATGCCATTTGGATTGACTAATGCTCCCGCTATTTTAATGGATCAAATGAACCGCACTTTTAGAGAGTACCTTGATAAGTGTGTGGTGGTGTTCATTGACGACATCCTTATTTTCTCCAAGACCGAAGAAGAGCATGCTATTCATCTTAGGACTATTTTGGGTGTTCTTCGTCGTCAGAAGTGGTTTGCCAAATTCTCCAAGTGTGAATTTTGCTTACCTAAGGTGTCCTTTCTTGGGCATGTAATTTCTAAAGAAGGTGTGATGGTAGATCCTTCAAAAATTGAAGCTGTGGTGGATTGGAAGAGTCCGACCGATGTTAATGAAGTTCGAAGTTTTCTTGGTTTAGCTGGTTATTACCGTAGATTTGTCAAATATTTCTCAAAGCTTGCTAGACCGATGACCCAATTGTTGAAAAAGGAAACCAAGTTCCTATAGAATGAAGCTTGTGAAGCCGCTTTTCAAGAGTTAAAAAAAAAGGTTAACTACCGCTCCGGTGTTGACTTTGCCTGAATATGGTGTAGACTTTGATGTCTATTGTGATGCTTCCAAGATGGGATTGGGTTGTGTACTTATGCAAAGTAGGAAAGTGGTGGCTTATGCTTCGAGACAGTTGAGAGTTCATGAAGTAAACTATCCTACTCATGATTTGGAATTAGCCGCTGTTGTTCATGCTTTGAAAGTGTGGAGACACTATCTTATTGGTGTTCACTGTCGTATATTCACCGATCACAAAAGTTTGAAGTACATATTTACTCAAAAGGATTTGAATATGAGACAAAGAAGATGGTTGGAATTGGTGAATGATTATGATTTTGAGTTGTTGTACCATGAAGGGAAAGCTAATGTTGTTGCCGATGCTCTTAGTAGGAAATCTTCTCATTCCTTGAATGTTATGTCGGTTTTGCCCAATGATCTTTTTTTTGAGTTTCGAAAGTTAAAGTTGGAATTCGTGGAACGTGGATTTGATTATGTTGGTGCTATGACTGCCGAACCTGTTTTTCTCCGTGAGATCCGCGAAAGCCAAGTTGATGATCCTACCTACAAGTATATTCAAGCCAAACTTCTAGAAGGAAAAGCTAAAGATTTCAAGTTTGATGATAAAGGTGTTCTTCGTATCCATGGCCGTTTGTTTGTGCCTAATGCTCTTGACTTGAGAAAGCGAGTTCTTGATGAAGCTCACCTTTCCCCTTATTCTATTCACCCCGGAGGTGATAAGATGTATAAAGATTTGAAGCTACAACGTTGGTGGCCGAATTTGAAAGGCGATGTTGTGTCTTATGTTGGAAGATGTCTTACTTGACAACAAGTGAAAATTGAACACAAGAGGCCCGGTGGATTGCTACAACCGTTGGATATTCCACTATGGAAGTGGGAATCTATTTCCATGGATTTTGGTATGGCTTTGCCAAGGGCCGTTGGAAGTAAAGATGATGTTTGGGTTGTTGTTGATCGTTTGACCAAGTGTGCTAGATTTATCCCGATCAAAGAGACTTGGAGTTTAGATCGACTAGCGAAACCCTATGTTGATGAAATTGTTAGATACCATGGTGTTTCCAAGGAGATCATATCCGATCGAGATCCGAGGTTTTGTTCGAGATTTTAGAAGGCTTTACAAGAAGCCATGGGTAGTAAATTGTTGATGAGTACCGCATTTCATGCCGCTACCGATGGTCAGACCGAGAGGACTATTCAGACTTTAGAAGACTTGCTTAGGGCTTTTGCACTCGACTTCCAATCTAGTTGGGAAAAGAGTCTACCGTTGGTGGAGTTTTCTTACAACAATAGTTATCATGCCTCGATCAAGATGGCTCCTTATGAAGCTCTTTATGGAAGAAAATGTCAAAGTCCTATATGTTGGAATCAATTGAGTGATGTTCGTGACTTAGGTCCAGATGTTCTTGTTGAGACCATTGATCATGTGAAGGTCATTCGTGATAGAATGAAAGCCGCTCAAGACCGACAAAAGTCTTATGCCGATATCCGAAGAAGACCGTTAGAATTTGAAGTTGGAGATAAAGTATTCTTGAAAGTATCTCCGATGAAAGGCGTTAAAAGGTTTGGTGTAAAGGGTAAATTGAACCCTAAATACATTTGACCCTTTGATATTGTGAAAAGGATTGGTGCCGTTGCTTACAAGTTGGACTTGCCCCCGAATTTGGCTAAAGTTCATGATGTATTCCATGTTTCTCAATTGATAAAGTACGTTAGTGATCCAAGCCATGTTTTTCAAGCGGAAATGCCCGAGCTTGAACCAAATATGTCCTTTAAAGAGAAGCCGATCCGCATCCTAGATCGCAAGGATAAGAAGTTGAGAAGTAAAGTGGTACCTTTAGTGAAAATCTTGTGGAGATGTGCCAATGTTGAAGAAGAGACGTGGGAAACGGAAGATTCTATGCGTATTAAATATCCAAGCTTATTCGATTAAGGTATATTTCTTTCGCTCAAGTTTTGAGGGCGAAACGTTTTAAAAGGTGGGGTGATTGTAACACCCGCAAAAGTACCCTATTTTTATAGTAAAAATATTATACGGATACTTTTCAGCGAAATTTAGTTTTAGTTTAGAATTAAATTTCTCGTGTCTAATTTAGAATTTCCGAATTCGTTTTCGGACTTTACGCGAGATTCCGAGTAAGTTACGTCTTAAGACGTTATGGGCTTTTCCCATGACTTTTTCCACTTACTCCCTCATATACTCCCTTAAACCCTAACTCACCCTCATTCAACTTCTCTTCTTCCTCACCAAGTAACCACACAAAGCTTACACTCCATATTTGATCGATCTTAAGATCATCACTACGCCTTCATTTCTCGCTCAAATTCATTAAAGTTCGTCTTATTCTTTCCCTCTCATCGTCCTCTATCCGTATTGGTAATAAAATTACCGTCTTTCTCGCTTTTCAATTTATCCGTCTTTCTCAAGGGTGAATTATATTCATCTTTTATTATCTAATTGTAGGTGGTGACCTCCAAGACCCCGACAAAGACTACTTCTTGATAGAAGAGGACATCGACGCGGATTGAAGACGCGAAAAGCTAACGGTGAAGGGTTACTCGATATCATTTACGTGTTTTATGTGTTTTCTATGTTAGTGATCGTATTTAGAATATAATTAGTAGCCTTAGGAATTGTGTTGTTGATGATGGTTGTTGTTAGTTGATAATTGATATGAGAATTGATGATTTGTGATGATAAATGATGATGGTTGTATGTTGAACCTTAGTGAAAATTGGGATTTTCGTGCACTTTGGACTCCAGCCGGCCGACCAGCTGGGGCTCGGCTGTATATTATTTATTTTACGTAATATTTTTGAGCATGAGTTATGTCTCAGCCGGCCGACCGGCAGCCGGTCAGCCGACTGGCTGAGACACACCTGAATATTGGCTTCTTTTTCTCAAGTAATATTGGTCCTAGCCGGGTAGCCGGCAGCCGGTCCCTTTGACCGGCTGGGACACGCTGTATTTTGATTGTTTTCAATTGATACTATGGGTGCCAGCCGGGTAGCCGGCAGCCGGTCCACCTGACCGGCTGGCACACGCTGACTTTCCTTTGCAAGTTCTTTCTTATGTTTTCATTTATAATATTTCCTATGGTTCGTTTATCGTATAAATTTACGTAATGACTTTAAATATTAATGTTTCGAATATATGATATTCCATTCGCTTGTATCGCATGTTTTGTGACGGTTTTTGATATGTCCCACTTTGAGTCGGTTTTACAAATGTTACGGTTTGAGCACTAATTTTCTATGTGCTTTGTACTCTCATTCCCTTGGCTACCTCCACGTTCTTAAGGCTGAAATGTCGGAACGGGGAGTGTATCCTTACTGCTTGATTGCATGTGTTAGTGGGCATATGACGACGTTGTTGGGAGGCGAACGCTTTGCGTTGCTCGACCCGGCCGGCAAATGTTGTATACTTGCGAGGTGGTGTCATTGCATGTAGCGTACCGCTTGTTGTGAGGCTTGAGATCTTTTTCGCCTCTTTCGTGAAGGTTTACTGAATTTGGGGTACTCGCCGTCTATGATTGACCGAGTCTTGGATGCGAAATGTCATCGCATGTCGAATTGGAAAACGTTTATTCAAAGAGTCTAGCCAGGTTTAGACTAGGACCGTATTATGATCGTCGTCCTACCGGAAGGAAATTAGTCTACATATACGAAATGTAGCATCGTGTATGCGTTCAGGGCAATGTTTTATCCCGTGGATGCCTTTTAATCATACTTGCATATACACGGTGCTAGTGCGTCTCATTTACCGTGAGAGATGTCGTCAACGTATTGTACGTTTTGAATGGATGGTTATATGATTGATTATTTGTAATCTTTGGATGACTTGGCATGGTTTGTTTGTCGAGTCTCAATCTTATCAAACTTATGCCGCTAACGGTGAGATGTAAGCCCTAGTGAGTATATGGTTGCCTAAGAGTGTCATCCCCGAGTCTATCTATCATATGATGGTTACGGTTTTGTACTTCATGTACCGATATCCTTACATATTGAATTACCTATTTATCCTTATCGTATTTCACATGTATATTTATATATGCATGCTTCTACTTTTGTATTTCCGTTTATGTACGTTTAATGTGATATGGCTGGGAGAACCCGGAGTTACTCCCCACTGACTGTGGCGTTCATGTTTTTCATGGATGAAAAGGTTACTTTATTGGATGGCTTTTTGCTTGTGGTATTTTGGGTTCGGGTGTGAGCTAGCGGGCGTTGACCTGGATGATTCACCCCAAGACGTTTCTTAGCTAGTTGCTAAATAACTTTGTCTTTTGTTAACATTTTGAGAGACTCCATCTCTTGTAGTATTTTATACTTTGGTTTGTAATTATTGACATTCCTCGTACTTTTCTAATAGCATGTAAAAAGGTTTTAAAAATACCGTATTTTCCGCTATATAAATCACATGCTTGTTATGTTTTATTTCCGCATTCGCGAGGGTTGTCACAGTAGTCAAGAACGCACAAGGAGACTCGGTCTCCACCCGACCACAAACCGGTTGGAGGGTGTGTATTGACTATCGCGGCTTGAATGCGGTTACTTTGAAAGATCATTTCCCGCTACCATTTATTGATCAAATGTTAGAAAGACTAGCGGGAAAAGCTTTCTATTGTTTCCTTGACGGGTACTCGGGATATTTTCAAATCCCAATCGCACCCGAGGACCAAGTCAAGACCACATTCACATGTCCATTCGGTACATTTGCTTATCGCCGAATGCCATTTGGTCTATGTAATGCACCGGGAACTTTTCAACGGTGCATGTTGAGTATATTCTCCGACTATGTAGAAAAGATCATAGAAGTATTCATGGACGATTTCACCGTCCACGGGGACTCCTATGATGCATGTCTGAAACACCTTGCTCTTGTCTTAGAGCGATGCCAAGAGTCCCATCTCATCTTAAACTCCGAAAAATGTCATTTCATGGTGACTAGTGGCATCGTTCTAGGACATGTAGTGTCGGAAAGGGGGGTTGAGGTGGATAAGGCTAAGGTTGACATTATCAAAACCTTACCTTATCCATCTAACACCCAAGACATTAGGTCTTTTCTCAGACATGCCGGTTTCTACCGAAGATTTATTAAGGACTTTTCAAAGATTGCTAACCCCCTATGTAAGCTTTTGCACAAAGAAGCGGAGTTTGTCTTTGATGCCTCTTGTAGGAAAGCTTTCGATAATTTGAAGGAGAGATTGGTCACCGCACCAATTATTCAAGCACTGCAATGGGACCTTCCATTTGAAATCATGACCGATGCAAGTGACTACGCATTGGGAGTGGTTTTGGGTCAAAAGAGTGACAAGGGACCCCATGTGATCCAATATGCATCTACACTCTTGAATGCTCAAAAGAACTACTCTACAACGGAGAAGGAGTTCTTTGGTGTGATATATGCCCTAGAAAAATTCTGATCCTATCTCTTGGGCACAAAGGTGATCATCTACACCGATCATGCCGCCATTAGATACCTTGTGGCAAAGAAGGATGCAAAACCAAGGTTGTTGAGGTGGATCCTTCTACTAAGTGAATTCGATGTATAGATAAAAGACAAGAAAGGAGTGAATAATGTGGTGGCAGATCATCTAGGAAGACTATCATGCCCTCTTGATGAGGTTGAAGGAGGTCTCCCTCATGAGTCTCTATATGCCATCCAAGTGGAGAAGCCATGGTATGCTACCATGGTCAACTATTTGGTGACAAAGCGGTTTCCAAGCCATTTTTCTTCCCATCAAAAGAGCAAAGTAAAGTCCGATGCAAAGTACTATATATGGGATGACCCATACTTGTGGAAATTTTGCCAAGATCAACTTATAAGAAGATGCGTGCCCGAAAGTGAGATTTCATCCATCCTACATCATTGTCATGACTATGCATGTGGAGGACACTTTGGGCCACAAAGAACCGCAAGGAAAGTGCTTGAATGCGGTTTCTTTTGGCCAAGCCTCTTCAAGGATGCTCATAAATTTGTGAAGACTTGTGACCGATGCCAAAGAGTGGGGAACTTGACAAGAAAGAACGAGATGCCACAACAACCCCTCCTCTATTGTGAAGTCTTTGATGTATGGGGAATCGACTTTATGGGCCCCTTTCCTAACTCCTGTGGGTACTTATACATCCTTTTGGCGGTAGATTATGTGTCAAAATGGGTTGAAGCAATTCCTACCCGCACCGATGATGCAAAGGTGGTAGCAACCTTCATCCAAGAGAACATATTCTCCCGGTTTGGTTTTCCAAGGGCTATAATTAGTGATAGAGGTACCCACTTCTGCAATAAGGTGATTGGAAGCCTTCTCAAAAGGTATGGGGTGAACCATAAGATTTCAACGGCCTATCACCCACAAACAAACGGCCAAGCCGAGCTCTCCAACCGTGAGATAAAAGGGATCCTTGAAAAGACGGTGAATCCGGATAGGAAGGATTGGAGCAAGAGGCTAGTTGATGCTTTGTGGGCATATAGAACCGCCTTTAAGACCCCCATCGGCATGTCCCCATTCCGTCTCATCTATGGCAAGGCTTGCCACCTCCCCGTGGAGGTTGAGCACAAAGCCTATTGGGCTATCAAATCATTCAACCAAAACCATGATGAGAACGGTATGCACCGGAAGCTACAATTGCAAGAACTTGAGGAAATTCGCCATGATGCGTATGAGAACTCCTCCATCTACAAGGAGAAAACAAGGAAATGGCACGACGGGATGATAAACCGTCGGGTTTTCAAAGAAGGCGATCAAGTTCTTGTGTTCCAAAATCGGTTTAAACTCTTCCCGGGTAAGATGAGGTCAAGATGGTTTGGACCTTACACCGTCAAGAAGGTGTTTACTAATGGAGCAATTGAGGTGGAAGGGCCCGGGGACGGGAAGCTACTCAAGGTGAATGGCCACCGCCTCAAGCATTATTTCAAAGGATGTGCCCGGGAGGGGGAAGGAGAGCTCTTACTTGAAGACCCCGAGTATGAAGGTTGAAAAGCTTGGAGCCACTAAGTCGAGCCATCGACTCTAAATAAATGGCAAACCGTGTACATACTCTATCCTTGTGAATATTTCATTTAAATTTCATTGTAAATTTTTAGCATTTGAGTTGTTTTTACGTAGTTAGAAATTGCATCAATCAAATCTTTTGAAGTTACTAACGGTTTTGTGAAGTTTTTGCAAGTTTTCGGCCGCCTCAGGATGCGTGCCACGGGTAAAAAGTGCGGGACTCGGTGAAATTTTGATATTGAAGGTTATTATGGGCCATTGGAGTGAAAATCTAAGTGTAATGGTGTTTGGAAGACTTAGCCAAATTTTGGCTAAGTGCAAAGTTGAAGGACATCCGGCAGTGAAGGACGCTGCCAGCGTCACTGGGCGCTGCCAGCGTCGTGTTCTTATTTCAGCCCCTTTATTCCTCAATTGCACGAGTTCTTCACAATTACAACTTCAATTTTCACGAACCAATAACCCCCCAAAACAACCCCAATCCTTCAAAACTTCACCTTTATCCCCCAAATCTTCACAGACCTTCATCAAAATCAATCAAATTCTTCATCCTAACCTTCATTCTACCTTCAAACACCTCAAAATCAACCTAAATCACTCAAAATCTCAAAAAAAATGCCTTTATAAAACCTAGAAAACTCTTTCTCAAATTCGAATTTAAGGAGACTTAGTGGGTTTTTAAAGGGCTTTGACGGATTCCTTGCTTATTCTAGTCATCAAGGAGCTTAAGTTTTGTGGAATCGGGAAGGTATAACATCATACTTAACTTTTTCCATTATTCTTTGGTTTTTGCTCGAAAATTAGGCTTGAATTAGTCTTAGTTTGAGTTTTTCCCTTGCCCTTGTTGATTGTGTAGCTAGGATTGGTAAAAATTTTCTGAGTAAGGCATAAGAATTCAACAAACACTAACCTTTTGAGGTGTTGAGATTGTTGCACACCAAGTGTTTGTTGAATTGCTTGTTTGAGTGAAAAACTTCTTTGAGTGTTTGCTTGTAGTTGTGTTGTATTGTATTGTTGAAATTTTTGCAGAAAATGGCTCCTAAAATCTCCAAGTTGTTTGGGAAGGGAAAGAATAAGAGGGCCGCGGTGAGTAAGCCCGACACCGAAGTTGTAACGGTGTTCATGGGTTATGAGAGGTTCAGTGCTCAACATAAAAAAATATGGGACAAACTTACCGCACCCCGACAACAACCCCTCATAACCACAAAATTCTTTTCCCCAAGCACCCTCCATGCCTTGGGCATGTTCGACTTGGCAAGGGATATGCTAGCTAAAGTAGGGCTAGAAGCTTATCTCGAACCGGACTCTTGGGATCACACCTATAAGAGTTTCGCGTACGAGTTTCTAGCTACCTTGTCCGAGTTCGACGTACCCGAGGGGAATGTAAGAGCCTACCGCTTCCGCCTCAACCAAACTTGGCACAACGCCCCAATCTCCGAAATTCGCCAAATCCTAAAAATCACAAAAAACCCCGAAGAAATTAAATGCCCCAAAGGGAAAATGCACATCATGTGGAGCAATATTACGGGTTGTAACACTACATCTAAGGATGCCAAACTCTCCACAATCACCCACCCCGTACTTCGACTCATCACCCGGTTCCTTACCACCATTTTTAACTCCGCGGGAGAGCCCGCTAAAGTACCGGAGAAAATCCGGCTGTGTTTGTGGACCATGCTCCGAGGAGGGGTGGGGGTACCGGATTGGGCGGACTTGTTTATGAGAGCTTGTATCAAACACCGCCAAAAATCTACTAAAGCAAGTATCCACCTTGGGG
>JAIUZE010013442.1:0-50510 GCA_022085475.1 Heliosperma pusillum
CAATAGTTCACTATTCGATTTTACTAAGTAAGTCAAGAAAGGTGCAAAGAATAGCTTAAAATAGACTTGTAATGCGATTTCATCATGAACAAGACTCGAATCCGACTCGACTATATGCAAAAATAAACGTGATATTTTTTGATTTTTTTCAAATTTTTTCTAATTAACATGAATGTAAACGTGAATGCAATACAAATGCAAATGCAGACGCAAAAGGATGTAAAACACTTCCCCAAACCAAAACAGACAATGTCCTCATTGGCTAGCACAACAGCATAAACGGGAAATGGAAAAAAAACAACCTAATACATGTTCCTAATGAATGAAATATATATGAAGAATGGAAAAACAAAAGGAACATAAAAACTCACAAGACAAAGCTTCCCCAAACCAGCATCAAACTGGGGAGCTAACATCACCTACTCCCATCCGTCTCCTCTGTCTCTTCTACCCTGTACGTCGGGTCCCTCTCCTCCTCTTGAGCTAGCCTCCTAGCTGCCAACTCCGCACGCTCCCTCATGGCCCTCTGTGCGTCTCGTCTTCTTCCTCTCCAGAAGAAGAGGAAGAAGAAGATGGTGAAGGATACCCACCTTCTGGGTATCTGTAGAACGAGGGATGAGGCCATCCAGCTGGAATAGGACGCCCTCTGCGAATGTGAACCTCATAGATAGGGAACAAGGCCAAGGCCTGATCCCGTCGCATCAGTGCAATATCCCTGCGCATCTCAAGTAGCAAAGCATCACGACGCCCTTGGTCCATGACCTCAGGCGTCTCAAACAGGGGAGGACAAATAAAATTAGCCGGAAAAACCGACTCAGGAGGTGGAGTGGGGACAGGTGGGGGTGTGACAGGTGGGGGTGTGACAGTGGTCGGCCCCACCTGTCGAGAACCCGACGTTTCTCCAACTTCCCCTTGAAGGGGAGCTCTCTTCCTCTTCGTAGTGGAAGAGGAAGGTATAGTGGTGAAAGGTAGGTGGTAAACAGGGGGAGGGGGTTTCACCCCTCTCACTGTAGTGAGAGGTGAAAGAGAAGGCAATGTAGGGCAAGGTAAGACGACGAATGTGGAACCACATATCTTCCACACCCGACGCTCAGAGCCCGTAATCCAAGTAAACCCAATCAAGACTGGTATATCTAAATCGACCCCTGGTCCTATGCGCTGGTGAGTCTTAGGGAAATCTGTATAAAGGTGGCGGGCTATCCTACTGACCAGACCGCCACAGACTACGGCGCTATACACCCTAGACTCTAAGTTCTTCCAATGAAGAGCCACCAAGTAAGCGATGTTCAGGACAAACGGGGTACCGCTATCAATGTTCAGGTACCCCGCTAAGATGGATAACTCGGTGTTGGTAATGTTGTTGGGTTCTGGCCTAGCAAAAATCAACTCTCCTAAAAGTTGCAGAAAATAGCGCAGTGCAGGGTGGTGAACGTGAGCTACCCTACGAGAGCCGTAGGGTGTGTGAGATAGGGCGGTCCAGACCTGGGGCAACAACTTCCTAGGGGCTGCGAATAGACCGTCACTCGAAAGACCCAAAACCTCCCCAAACCTAGCTAAGGTCCACGAATGCGACTCATTAAAGAGTCGGAAGTGAATGCAAGCGCTGGTCGGTGAGGTAGCATACATATCGGACTCAAAAATATAAGAGCTGAAAAATTCGAGCGTAGGTACTCGATACGTATACTCCCTCATCGAGGCCAAACCCGACATGCCCGTCCCCTTAAGCAACATACAAACGTCAGTGAGTAAACGTAGCTCCTCTAGGTCGGGACGGTGCAAAAAACGACTCAAATGGATGGGGGAGTCAAGTAAATAAGATAACCGTTTCCGGTGAAAAGTAGAAACGAATTGTACCTCCCGTATCCCTTGTAGTGGCCCGAGGGACTCCACGATTGGTGGCTGACTAGCAGCCTTAATAGCTTTCGGTGGTGCAAGTCCTCGAGTAGTGGCCAGCTTATGTGCTGCTAGCTGGCTGGTGGTCAACGCATTCTTACGAGGGGCGAGTGTTGAACTGGAAGGCGGGACAGCGGTCTCAGCAGTGACCGTTACAGGAGTCGGAGCTTCAGTGTGCTCCGTGGAGACTGTCTCAGCAGCAGCCTCAGTAGTATTGACAGCAGGTTCAGTCACAACAACAGCGGGAACCGCTTCAGTCGTCGTTTCAGCGACTACCTCAGGAACCGTGGACGTACTTGGGACTGAACTTGATGCCATGACTGTAAAAAAGATCAACAAGAACTAATCAATTGGCATCTAATTTACTAGGCTAATCCTATAATCAATATCTAACCCTAATTGAATCGGGAAAGGGGGAAGACTATGAATTAACTAGTAAAATAGGAAAAGAAAACTTACTTGTTGATGATTACCCGAACAAGTAACAATTAATCAATAAATTCGAAAAAACGAATTACAAAACCCTAGTTCACGAAAACTCCAATTAACCGAAATAAAAGGGGAAAGGAAGAGGGCTTTTCAATTAATTGCAAAAGTGAATAGTTGGGGTAGATGTAATTGGTAAGTAATTGGGGATTTAGCACAAATTGCAAGTAAGAATTTGCAGAAAAGAAGTCGAAAGATGAAGAACGAAATAGAGTTGGGATCGAGTAAAAAGAAAGAGGATCGAGGACTGCCCTTTTATAGGTGAGCTGCTTCAGTCGATCGAGTATAATTTCTACTCGATCGAGGATTTCTTTCAGTCTGGACTGCTCGATCGAGTAGGTCTGAGTTACTTGATCGAGTAGCCGTCTTTTGATGATCCTTATTTTACTCGATCGAATGGCAAACCCCTCGATCGAGCTCTTTTTCTCTCCCAAGTCACTCGATCGACTAATGATGTACTCGATCGAATGATTTTCCTCTATGCTTGGCCTTCAACTTTCAGCAATTTGATTTCCGCTTCTATTCCCTGCAAAATCGATACAACATAATACCCAAAAAAAATACCAAAAATCGTCTAACAGAAAAAATAAATAAATTTTTCATCTAAACTACGGATTATAACGTAATAGTCTAATCTAAGTAAATAGTCTAAATGTCAAAGTGTCTAACGAAAACGCGATAAATGTTATTTACAATGTGCACGGGGTTGCAAACCCGGCTACCAACCAAACAGTTTCTTGACAAGGCCATCGTTAGGCCTTTGACTTGCGGAATCACCCTCAGCTGCGGTAATTTCCATCTTCTTCCTCCACACGTACAATGGTTTCTTGGAGTCTAGCTCCACTTCGGAATCACTTGCGTACATGCGAGCTCCGTTGTCCTTCTTGGACCTCTTCTTCTTGACGTCATCACGCGAACCTTGCTTTCCCGTTTCCAGCTCCAATGCTACTGATTTACTACCTGTAATGCAACACACAACAGCATGTTCCTCCAATTCGCTCCCAAGCTGGGGCGGAGGTGTTACGGTAGCAATGGGGATATCACAGATAGGAGCTATAGGTTCGATAGGAACCGAAGCTTTGTCATGTGTGAATAAATCAGGTGTGATATCAGATAAGGGAAGTGCGTGACATGGTGACACTAGCATAGGACCCTCACTAGCATGAGACTGTGTGAATACTAAGTTCTCCCCACCTATTTGAAAAGTCAAAGTACGTGACCCAACATCGATAACCGCTTGCGCAGTATGCAAGAACGGTCTTCCCAAAATGATGGGAGTGTGAGAATCCTCAGGTATATCTAAAACTATGAAATCGACCGGGATGAAGAATCTTCCTATTTGCACAGGAATATCCTCTATGATTCCTAAGGGTCGAGACAAGGTCCTATCTACCATCTGTACCATCATGTTTGTACACTGAAGCTTGGTAAAGCCTAACCGTTTGGCTAAAGACAAAGGTAAGACGCTAACACTAGCTCCTAAGTCACATAACGCGTTGTCTATGAGATAGGTGCCTATATGACACGGTATAGAAAAACTACCTGGGTCAGACGGCTTAGGGGGGCATTTGTTCTAGAGGAACGCAGAGCATTCCTTAGTCAACGCTACAGTCTCTATAGTATCAACCGACCTCTTACGCAAAAGAATTTCACGCATAAATTTTAGGTAAGAGGGTACCTTTAATAGGAGGTCTGCAAAAGGAACATTCACCTTGAGATCGCGCACAATGTCAGCAAACCGAGCAAATTCCTTCTCGACCTTAGCCTTCTTCAATCGACCAGGAAACGGAATTGGAATGTCAGGATTACCACGTTGCATATCCTTGACAATTGCATTGTTGATCATCCGCTTGCTTAACCCTTTCGAACGAGCTTCTCGCTCATGGAAACCCATCGATCGAGTATCAATATCACTCGATCGAAGATTATCAGGGCTTAAACTGCTCGATCGAGAAGCTTCCTCAGTCAATTTATTCGATCGAGCAGTTTGGTTCTCTCGATCGACCACTTGTTCATCTGGATCACTCGATCGACCTTCAGCACCTTCTCGATCGAGTAACTTGTCCTTCAATTCGCTCGATCGACTAACATTATCATCTCGATCGAATACATTATCAGCTACAGCCTTCGCACTTTTGGGACGCGCATCAGAAATATCAGCAACTGTACCAGGGCTGTCATAGGCAAGACCGCTTCTCAGAGTAATCATGTTCAGCGTCTCCTTGTTCTTATCAGTTTGAGACGGTAACTGCCCAGGCTGCCTAGTCGATCTAGCACCCGCCAATTGAGCAATTTGCGACTCCAAAAGCTTGATAGTGGCATTTGTTGCTTGATCAGATTTACTCATTTGGATAGCTAAAGCTTGGATCATAGACTTCAACTCCCCGACTTCTGAAATTCCTCCAGATGAGGAACTAGCTTGCTGTGAAGACTGGATTTTGTGAAATCCTTGCTTGTGCGACGGTTGATACGTCGGCTGTGGTGGTGGAGGTGTAGGATTTACGACGTTCTGGCTTGTCCATCCCAAATTGGGATGGATATTCCCTTGATTGTAGTACCCACCTCCTTGACGGTATTGTTGAAAGGAAAAGACTTGTTCCTTTTCAGCAAGACAGTCTATAGCCGTGTGACCAGTGTCGCCACACCTCTCGCAAGTAATCACATCATCCCGCTGCAGCAAATGAACCGTCTGCTGGTTATCTGCAGCTTGCTTCTCCCATTTGTCAAGTCTGGCATTTAGTTTATCGAATTTTGCATCCAGACCTTCAGAATCAATATTGGCTACCGTCCGTGTACCACTCCGCGGATTACCATACTCAGCACAATGGGTTGGCATCTCCTCTATCAGTTTCCAACCCTTATCATCATCTATTTCCTTCTGGAACCTCCCGTTTGACGCGGCATCTAGAATGGCTCGATGATCATCATATAATCCGTTGTAGAATTGGTTACACAAAAACCACTGTTCGAACCCGTGGTGAGGAACAGACCTCACTAGCGTCTTGAATCGATCCCAGGACTCACAGAGATTTTCATGTACCGTTTGCTTGAAATTAGTGATCTGACCCCTCAAAGCATTTGTCCTCTGTGGTGGAAAATACTTTTTGTAGAAGGCCAGAGCGAGTGTTGTCCAGTCGGTAATACCCAATTCTTCTCGATTCAAGTTCTTCAACCAGTCTTTGGCGTTATCAGTGAGGGAAAAAGGAAACAAGAACTCCTTAATCTTGTCAGCAGTCACCCCTTTAGAAACCGGAATAGAAGAACAGTAGTCAGCAAAAGTCTCCATATGCTTCCTCGGATTTTCCCCAGCCACACCCCTATATTTGTCCTGCTGGACAAGCTTGATATAAGACGGACGAAGATCGAAAGTAGTTCCATCTTCGTCCGTTGTAAGTTTGAATCCTTGAGGTATACATGCAGCTGTAGGCTCAGAATGGCTAGCAATATTAGGCATCTTTGCTGGCAAAGTAGTCTCAATAGTCAAATCTTCCTCGAAAATGAAACTGTCGAAGACGGATTCAGAAGTACTCAAGTCTTCCTCCTGAACGGTCTTATCTACCCCTCTCTTTCTGCGTAGGAAAGTTCTTTCAGGCTCCGGATCAGCTTCCACTAATTCGAGCCTTTGGGACCTGCACATACACAACTATAGAGAGACAAATAAGAACAGTCTTAAGGAATTAGAAATTCCTTAAGACAAGACAAAAATAAATAAACAGAAAATTAAATTGCCTCCCCGGCAACGGCGCCAAAATTTGATGTGGTCGTTATACACCAAAAATAAAACCTAAGTCTACTAACTAAGAAGATAGCGGAAGTAGGGTCGATCCCCACAGGGAGGAAACTAATTAACTGAAATCTAAATCTGCTAGTAACAAACTGGGGGTTTTGAATTTGGATTTAACTACACTAAATAAGATTAAAGGGAAGAGAAATAAAGGAAGAAAGAAGTATGGAATAAATCAGATAAAGAGAAATATGCTAGGATTCGGTCTACTGCAGTATCGGCATCTATGGGTCAACTAAGTCAGTCAATCTATCAATGAGAAGGGCAATGGTTTTCTCCTCTCGGTCTCAAACGACCCTAGGGATTTTCCTAATTAACTCTCGTCCTCTTAGGAGTCACCTATCAATTCTAAGCAAGCCTTTCCTTCTAATCTCTCGATCCAGGTCGGGGTTAACTACCTAGCCTAGTCTCCTGCGTGCACTCATTCGACTAAACCTCAATTAAATTGCAAAGATCGATTCTCATATTCAAGACTAACTAAAATAATCTATCCTAACATGCCTCTACTACAGTTTCCCTCATCCCAACATACAAAAGAATTAGCTACTCATGCTATTAACTATGCTAACAAAGACGATTAAACATATGACGATAGACATAATAAAATCGTGGTTAATAAGCATAAACAATAACACACACTAATTAAGACGAGTAGAACAGTAATAAGGATGAAAACGAAAGTAAGAATAAAAGAGAGAAAGTAGTTTACAATCTAAGCAAGTCCGGCGTAAAGAACAATCCACGACGAATAACCCGAATGTATACTAAAGATTAAAAGTTCAGAATTAATGGAAGATTAATGTCTGCTAATTACTGAATGATTAAAACTGAATAATAGTTCCTCCCTCTAATGACGTAAAATAAGAGTCATATATAGTGTATAACACGACTCTAAACCTAATTAACCTAATAGACTTAAAGCCCGTAATAGGATCTACTCGATCGAGGGAAATAACCACTCGATCGAGGCTTTTATTCATAATTATCAGTCGATCGAGCATTTCATCTACTCGATCGACCAACTAGTAAACTCCTTCTACTCGATCGAGCAAAGTATGTAGCTCGATCGAGGTCTTCTGGCATCAACTCACCTCGATCGACCAAATGCGCACTCGATCGAGGTCTTCTGGCATAGTACGTAGTGTGAGTCATGATCTTGGCTTGATGATGAATGGTTTCACGCTTCCCAAGGCAAGAGCTCCTGTCCCGATCCTTCCATTCTCCTAAATGCATGCAAAGTGGACTGCTTTGGCTCGGTTTCTGCTACTACACAGCTTGTACCTACAAAATGGTAATGAAAGTACAAAGTAGCCAAATAGGGGCATATGGTGATAAAATATCACCCAAACGACAAAGAAATGCGTGCATAAATGGACTAAAAAGTCTATATAAAATACACGCATCACAAACCCTAAGGAATTAAACTCATGCTTACTTTAAACTAATCAGGGTAAATTGTTTCGAACTTGAGACATCAAATGGATGTCAACATTTTTACACATCACAAATTCTTGTTTCAGACCAAGCTATCCGTCTTACACATTAAGACGGACCAAATACACCCATATCCATCAATTCATACCCGGCTAGTAGTATCTGGTACATGTCAAGCATTTAATGCACTGTTGTACCCTTCTTATTTTAATAATATTAAGCACACATAGCATTTAATGCAATGAAGAACATCATTGCCCTACTTTGCCTCCCCTATAGCTACTGAGATTATTATAATAATAGTCTATCTATGTAAGTTCATCATTCATCCTATTTTTCTTTTTCTAATCAAGGGATCTGCATGACCCATCCATATTTGCTTTCATCTTCTTAATATTCATATTCCAACATTTTCCCCTGCAATTAATCTCATTCTTGCACATTGTTCTTCATCTTGTCCATATTCATACCATAACTCCAACATTCATACTCCATCATGATCTTTATTTCCCATTTCATTTTTTTATTTAAACTAAAATGAAAATAAATAAAACTTCTTCAATATTCATACCCTAATTAGTAGAAAATAAGTTATCCTTATCAATGGCCTCCATCATCATCATCATCATCTCTCCTTCGTGTTTGTCCTAATCAATGAAGAATAAGTTTTCATCTTCATGCGGTTTGATGTTGACTCACTTGTAAAATGTAACACGAGTTATATTATTTTCCACCTTATTTCATTACTTATTTCATTAATTAGTAAATCTTGATGTTTTACATTTAGGCTTGATGTTTTTTTTTGCAGAATTTATTTCTCTTCTTTTTATGGGTTCTCACATAATTTTTTTTGTTGATTACTTGATTATTTATGTTCTTTAGATGGATGGTGTTTGTTAGCTTTAAGATCTAAATTTTTAATATGAGTTTCTTATCCATTTTGAAGAAAATACCTATTTAATTACAATAGACATATGTTACCACTTTTGTTGTTTTTGTGTAAAAAATCTAGTCTGATTTGTGGTATTAAATAAGGTGAATTGATCCGATTTTCGTGATTGTTATGAGAAATTAATTGGTATGAATTGTTATTTTATTTTTAGTGATTCATAGGTTTTATTGTTCATGTAATCTGTTGATTAAGTTTCCAGGATGTCAAAAATATTGCTCAAGTAATTTATTATCATTTACGCTATGAATGTACTCTTTTTTTTCAGCGGACACAAAACATACGTAAATTGATGTAGAGTCTATTGATCGAATACGAAAGAGGAGGGGGGGGGGGGGGGAATTGAGTATTAAAAACTAGCCCCACTTTTTCGATTTATATGATATGTAATTAATTATTTGATCTTATGAATTAAAATCAACTAATTAATTAATCAAAGTAAGCGCGAATAACGAAATAACGAAAAATAAAGAGATAAGAGAGAGGCACACGATTTTTGAAGTGGTTCAGTTTCACACGTTGAAACCTACGTCCACTATTCTCGATTAATAATTTTTAGTACCTTTCTACGGATTACAAAAATTACCAACCCACTCGTATAATCAACACTATGATTATAACTCAAGGTGAGTATCGCTAAATACTCTATACTATCTTACGCTATTAAGAAAGTACAATATAACTCACACAAATTCCCGTTAAAGAATTGTAAGCTTATAATGATGTACTATTATCTAATAACGTATTTCACTCAAGCGATTGATAATAATTGATGCACAACTCTTTTTAAAAACAAACTCTAAAAATAATAAATATTTGCTCAAAGGTTTGCTTTAAAACGATTTTGGAAAATCAACACTAGTAAAATAAATAGCCGTGTGAATATAGTGTATTTCGTGTCTTTTGCAATTAGTATGTGAATGAGTATTTATAGTAGTAGAATCATAGTAGATCTAAAACCCTAGTATAATATTTAATAAAGATACTTATCTTATCATAAAATAATATTTGCTTATCTTTTAGAAATATCTTTTTCTCAAAATATTATTTGGTTTATCTTATAGAAATATATTTATCTTTATATATCAAAATATTGTTGTAAAGATATAGTAGAATCCTAGACTAGGTAAACTATGGAAACAAGCCTAAGGAGGCCGGATTCACCTAGCTCACGAAACCCTAGGAGCACGAATTCCTAGGTGGCACAAACTAGGTTTTCACGAAACCCTAGATGGCTCAACCACTAGGTGGACTAATTAGGTTAACAACAAATTGAGATAGAATATATTAGAAACCCTAGGTAGCATGACAACCCATAA
Organism: Heliosperma pusillum; assembly: GCA_022085475.1. Lineage (NCBI taxonomy): Eukaryota > Viridiplantae > Streptophyta > Magnoliopsida > Caryophyllales > Caryophyllaceae > Heliosperma > Heliosperma pusillum. Next base: position 9,866 of record JAIUZE010013442.1, read on the forward strand.
GTTGTATTACTAACCAATAGAATCTCATAAATATATTCTTTATTAAAATAATTGATAAATATAAAAATAAAACTCTTTCACTTTTGAAAACATTTCAAAACATTTTATTTCCAAAATCATGCATCAATATTTTATCATCCAAAGTCATAGACTAAAGCTATAACTTTTGAACATAAAATCTCTCGAATGGAATAGTTACCGAATGACGACCTATACTATCTAATCTTCACAAAGATCTTCAGTATACGGATCATCTCTTCATCTTGATCACAAAGACCCTCCATCTCGAGTCTTGTGTAGTTTTATGTAGATCTTGTTTGAAGCGATTTTCTTTAAAGTTATGCCTGGTTAGCTATAACTTCCATGTTCACTTCCAAAGTTATTCCTGAAGTTGTTATAACTTTGTCTCACAGACTTTATCAAAGTTATGCCTAACTTTGATCTTTCTTCTCATAATTGTTGCTAGCTATAATAAGACTAAAGCACACAATTACACGCATATGATATATCGAGTAAAACATATTATTACGTAAACACATGTCATTATCAAAACTATAAAATTGGTCCAACAAATTCCCCCTTTTTGATGATGACAAGTCTCATATGATTTCCTCAAGAGTTCTTCTTAACAATGTGACTAAGTATGGTTCCCCCTCAACAAAGCACTCCAAAGTTATAGCAACTTTGATCGCAAGAACAAAACAACTTAGCCAAAGTTATAGCTTGAGAGAATTTAAGAGATAACGAGTCTTGACAAGGAGCAAGCTTAAGCAAAGACTCAAATCATATCATTTCTTCCCCCTCTTGGCATCATTGAAAAGACAAGAACAAAGACATGAAACGACTAGAATAACACATGTCAAGGCAAGAAATAGATATGCAAAATACGCAATATAAAACGATATATACCAAGCAAGATCAAGTGCAAATGTTAATTAAAACTACAAACCACAAAATATATTGTTAAGTGCCATTGGGCCGAATAGAACAATGTCAAAATAAGCCAAAGTGGGCCGAATAGGATTAGTAGTTTTAAGAGTTAAACAACCAAGGATAGAAAAGCAAGGCATTGTGGGTAAGTGGATGAGGCTAGGGTGCTTTATAACCGGGCCTAGTGCGGTACTCAAGAGTGGATAGACGGTCAAGGCAAGAAGACACATGTGTAGCTTGAGCGGTGAGGCAAACGTCAAAGTTCCGGACTTTCAACGAAAGAGCCTCCGTCGCATCATATATAGTCCGCATCCCCTCACGCATATCCGTCCCGCTCTTAACCAACGACCCGCCTTGGCTCACCAAGAATGTCATCCTATCCCTTTGCCTATACGCTTCTTGCTTACAATCGATAATGTTGCGTTCCAACTTAGCAAGGCGATCATCCACAGCATCCATCCATGTCCTCATCTCATGACTCACACCCGACCCACCTTGGTCACGGGTTGAGTTTGAGGAGCCCATTGCTACGGCTTGAACAACCGTATCCAATACCGTCTCAATTTTCTTATCCTGCGCATCCAAGCGCTCCATGATACTACCAATGAACATATCCAATTTTGACTCAATCCCGGAAAAATCAGCCCCTCCCGACTGTAAACCGACCGAACCACCCTTTACTAAAAACAACAACTCCGGACCATTAGCATCAAGCTTCATAAACTTCAAGAACGTATCACACATTTCATCTTTTACGGCGACCCCATAATTGTTCATATTAACAACTCCCTTCGACTCTAAGAGCCGTGACAACCACATGCCATACGGCAAATCAAGAGTAGAATATAATTTGTCTTCGGTCACCGAGAAAGCGGTTTGTGAAATACGATTAAAGACAAGAGAAGTTAAATTAACCCGGTTTCCTTCCAACCAATGCTTAACGACCAACATCTCATAGCATGCAATTTTATCACGTCCGCCCCGTCGCGGAATCACGGTATTCCATAGAAAATTTAACAGAAATTTCAGTTTAGGAGACACACTACCCGCCAACACACAACTCGACACCGTCGCCCCAACATCAAAATACTGCTTAACCTCCAGCTTAGCCATGTCCGTCAGTTCCTCCCATGACGTACTCGGATTGATTTTGATTCCATCATCAGGAACCGAAAACAGAGTACAAAAGTCCGTCACGGAAATCGAAACTGAACGGCCATTTATGACGGCATGCAACACTCCATTGTCTAAAGAAACAGAAGAAAAGAACTGAATTACCTCAATCGGATACACCGGTCCCGAAAACTGAGCCACCGTTTCCCATTCTTGGAAATTCAGAAAATCAGAAAAGAATCCCAAAGCCCTATACTTGTCACACCAAGCCTTAGGATAATACCGACCACCGTGTATTCCATATTGAGCAACCCGGTTCACAAGTTTTCTTTCGTCTTTTGTAAGACGGAGTTTATCAATCCCCGAAGATGTTTCTTGAGGCGAAAAATCACGGAGGGTGACCCGTGTACATGCCTCGGGTACCGTGTCAGTTGTTTCGACCGAAGGTTCTTCTTGGACTCTACCTTTGCCTTTATTTAACCGTCTTCTTTTCGTACCCTCAAGACCCGCACCCGACTCGGTTTGGTTTTGGTTGGGTGATGGTTGTGTAGGAGGAGAAGAGGTATTTTTTGGCATACTTGGCTTGGGAGTTTTTGGGTTTGGATTTTTGGAAAGTTTTGATCTAGTGGAAGCCATTGATGAAGGTTGAAGGTTTGGGTGTTTGTGTGTGGGAGCCGTGAGGTTGATGAAGAGGGTAGTAAAAGTTGGTTGAGTATTGAAGAGGTAAAAGTAATAGGTGGAAGAGGGTAATTATGATTGTGTAAGAGGTAGAGTAGCTTTTGTACTTGGGCACATGGGTGTGCCGGCCCCAATTGACTTCTTTCCTTTTTTTTTTTTTTTTTTAATTTGAATTTGTGTAGGAAAAGGAATCTTGGGTGGTTATTTTTGGTGGGATATGGTAAGGATAGAATTTGGTAAATAAAAAGATATGGAAAGGTTATATTTGTTTGAGAATTTCGGCTAGTATAGGACACATGTGTAGAATTTGGCTCACTTTTGGAAAGTGAATAAGATAGATATTTGGCAAGTATGTGGTTCATAATTCAATTTCCATAAGACACTAAATATGCAAGATACTCACGTAAAATATATTATATTAAACACAAATATACTAGCAATGAAATATGCGGACACAGTCATATAATCTCGTCTTAATCTAGCCAATCACGCAGGTTCACAAAATAAATAAGATGAGTTTAATTGCTACCGATTAAACCAATTTCCAACCGCAAAATCTCAAAACGTCTTCTCGCTAACGCCTTTGTTAAAATGTCAGCCCATTGAACGTCAGTACTACAAAATTCGAGTTTAATGTTGCCCTTTTCTACATGGTCACGCAAAAAATGATGTCTAATGTCTATATGCTTAGTACGAGAATGCTGAGCTGGGTTCTTAGAAATAACAATAGCACTCGTATTATCACAGAAAACAGGCATACAACCAACATTAACACCATAATCACATAGTTGTTGCTTTAACCAAAGTAGTTGAGAACATACCAGTCCTGCAGCGATATATTCGGCTTCTGCAGTAGATAATGCAACCGAATTTTGCTTCTTTGAGCCCCAAGTAATTATGCATGGTCCAACAAACGTAGCAAATCCAGAGGTACTTTTTCTATCTAAAGAACATCCCGCATAATCTGCGTCTGAATATCCTACTAGATCGAAATTGCACTCAAGTGGATACCATAAATATAAGTTAGATGTACCAATTAAATATCTCAAGATACGTTTAACTGCAATCATATGTGATTCCTTAGGACATGATTGAAATCTAGCACAGACACATACGCTGAACATAATGTCAGGTCTACTTGCAGTCAAATATAATAAAGAACCAATCATACCTCGATATGTAGTCTCATCTACGGACTTACCATTTTCGTCCAAGGTCAACTTTTTATCAGTTACCATAGGTGTGTCCATTGGATGAGCGTTTTCCATACCAAATTTTCTGATTAGCTCCTTGACATATTTTTGTTGGTGAATCTTTATGCCTTCTTTGGTTTGTTGAATCTGCAATCCTAGGAAGAATTTCAGTTCTCCCATCATGCTCATTTCAAATTCAGAGGTCATAAGATCTGAAAAATACTTGCACAATTTATTGTTAGTAGAACCAAAAATAATATCGTCTACATAAATTTGAGCAACAAGTAAATCAGAACCCTCGGATTTTAGAAATAGGGTTTTGTCGACAGATCCTCTTTTAAAATTGTTTTGTAATAAAAATTTTGACAATCTGTCGTACCAAGCCCTAGGCGCTTGTTTCAAACCATATAAAGCTTTATCGAGTTTAAAAACATGGTTTTGAAACTTGCTATTCAAAAATCCAGGAGGTTGTTCAACAAAAACCTCTTCTTCCAAATAACCGTTAAGAAATGCAGTCTTAACGTCCATTTGGAATAATTTCATTCCTTTATGAGCTGCGAAGGCGATGAGCAAGCGAATAGCTTCAAGTCTTGCTACTGGAGCGAATGTCTCGTCATAATCAATCCCTTCTTGTTGATTATAACCTTGAACGACCAATCGAGCCTTGTTACGAACTATAACTCCTGAATCATCCAATTTATTTCTGAATACCCATCGAGTTCCAATCACAGTTCGATTAGGAGGTCGTGGCACAAGGTGCCATACTTTATTACGTTCGAACTGTTGAAGCTCCTCTTGCATAGCCATAATCCAGTCGGATTCTGCAAGAGCTTCCTTTATGTTGGTAGGCTCTATGGTAGACAGAAAAGAATAGAATGAACAAAAGTTATTTAATGTTCGCCTCGTTTGAACTCCCTTATTCAAACTTCCTAGGATAGAATCCATAGGATGAGAACTCTTATATTTCCATTTCTTAGAGTTCCTAGGCTCATCATCATCTGATGAACTATCACTTTCCTCAAATATTCAGAATCAAGATTGGTTCCCCCTGAGTTGGACTCTGGGATTATAGCTGAAGTTGGTACAACTTCAGTTACACCATCTTGGTTCTGGTTCAAAGTTATAGCATCATCAGCTATAACTTCAGTTTCCTTTTCCTTGTTTTGAGAAGAGACATTCGTATCATCAACAATTGTCTCAGTTCTCTGTTCAAGGTCATTTGCGGATTTATCAAGTTCATCATTGATTCCTTCAATAACTTCTTCATTATTAACTGGCTCGTCTTCCCTTGAAAGGCGAAAGTCTGGATCATTCATGTCTTCTTCTTCATTCTGTTCAACTTGTTCAGGCACATTATCTTCATCAAAAATAACATGAACACTTTCTTCTATGCACAAGGTTCTTTTGTTAAAAACTTTAAAAGCTTTACTATGATTAGAATAGCCAACAAACACAGCTTCGTCACTTCGTGGATCAAATTTGCTTAAATTACTTTTTCCATTATTATGGACAAAACATTTACTCCCGAAGCAACGAAGGTGAGCTATATTGGGTTTTCTCCCTCTTAAAAGTTCGTAGGGAGTCCTTTTGAGAATGGGTCTAATCATAGCTCTATTGTGCACATAGCATGCAGTACTTATGGCTTCTGCCCAAAAGCTCTTAGGAAGGCCACTACACAAAAGCATAGTGCGGGCCATGTCCTCTAATGTTCTATTCATACGTTCCACGTCACCATTTTGTTGTGGGGTTCGTGGTGCAGAAAAGTTATGTCCTACACCATTCTCCCTACAATATTCTATAAAAGCTTGATTATCAAATTCGGTGCCATGATCCGTACGAATGGAAACTAACTTTTTATCATACTTGTTTTGGGCGAGCTTCATTAGTACTACAAACTCATCGAAAGTTTCATCTTTAGTAAATAGAAAGATAGGCCATACATACCTGGAGTAGTCGTCGACTAGGACGAATACGTACCTTGATCCACCGCGGCTTCTGACTTTCATAGGTCCACACAAATCCATGTGTACCAACTCAAGTGGACGCTCTGTACTTACTACTCGTTTCGGTTTGAATGAAGATCTAACTTGTTTACAACGGGCACATGAGTCACACATCTTTTCTTGTTCGAATTTGATTGAGGGTAGACCCTCAACTAAATCCCAAGACTTGAGTTTCTTTAAAATCGTTGGACTGATGTGTGCAAACCTCTTGTGCCACAGGCATGAATCATCCACAGTGACTTTCATGCACGTAAAGGAACTTGTAGTGACTTTGTTTAAATCAATCATATACACGTTCCGTTTACGTAAGCCTTCTAAGATAACATTGCTAGTGCCTTCAACTATGATACGACAAACATTTGAATGAAAAACGACTTTGTTGCCTTTGTCACATAGTTGAGAGATACTTAGCAAGTTATGCTTAAGGCCATCTACCAGATATACATTATTAATAGCATGTGAAGAAGATATACCAATCTTACCTACACCGATTATGTTTCCCTTTTTATTGTCTCCAAAGGTGACCTTGCCACCGTTGAAGGGTTCTAGTGAAAGAAATAAATTCTTGTTTCCAGTCATGTGTCTCGAACATCCACTGTCGAGATACCATAGATTGTTCTCTTTCACTATTACCTGCAAGAGAATCAAATACAGCTTTTAGGTACCCACGCTAAGTTGGGTCCTTTGTGGTTAGTGACTCTATGTATTTGATCCTTCCTAACCCATACCTGTTTGACAATTCTTTTCTTCTGAGGATAGGGTTTGCTGGGTTTATTATATTGTTTGTTATTGTTGTGACGCACATTAGGTTTAAACGACTGCTTCTGATTCACATTAGGTTTAGATTTTGAAGGCACAGATGTGTAATCGAAAGCCATGTCATAAAACCATCTAAACTCATTATTTCTAACCTCATCACGTTGAGATTCAGATTTGGACTCACTAGACACGTCATGCTCTTTCACAAAATCAGTTTGATTTTTGTTGTCGTTAACATATTTAACACAATTATCTTTAACATGACCGTTGTGACCACAATAATTACAAATCAGATATTCTGAAAGATTGACATACTTCCTTCTTCTGAAATCACGGTCAGAAGGAGTGGATTTGCACTTATCATGGTCTCTACGACTATAGCATTCATGACCAAGACCCATCTTCATGTTATTGTTAGACTGTTCGGTAAGGAAGTCTAAGACCTTTTGACTTCCTTCCCACTTATCATGAACTTTTCGTGCATGTAGGAGCAATTCCTTCAAAGACTGAATTTCTTTTTCACACGACGAATGATCTACATTCGAGTCTTTGGAGGGATTGTTCTTTTTGAAATTTTCACGAAAATCATTGAAACGTTTGTTCAAGATAAGTTTCTCCTCATTATGTTGACTTTTGGCTTGGGAGAATTCAGCCTTCAAATCTTTCAATTGCTGAGAAAGAAAAGAGTTTACTTTCTCATGATCAAGAATAAAAACTTCCTTTGCCTTAGCTTCAGATTGTAAAAGGTCATTGACTTTCTTCAATTCTAAAGTTATAGCTTCATTAGCTACAACTTTGGCTTGAAGATGCTTAATGTTGAGTTTTAACTCTGAGATTATAGCTTCATTAGCTATAACTTTAGACTCAAGAGCTTCTTTCTCAACATTTGTCTTGTCTGAAGTTATAGCTGAAGTTGCCATAACTTTAGACTTGAGCTTTTTAGCTTTGGCCTTTAGAAGTTGGTTTTCCTCAGCAATATCAAGAATTTGTTCTTTAAGATCTTTTAATTCAAGACTCTGTTCATGACAATGATCTAAGGCTTCTTCAAAATACTTAATTAAAGACTTCTTAGATAAATTCTTAACTTGCTTTTTAAGTTCAAGATGACTAACCTCTTCATCATCTTCTGAATCTGGTTCTGAATCTGAGTTGCCAACAAGACACATCTCGGATTCGCTTTCATTGTCACTGTCAGAAATTAGGTCAAGACTGACGTTGCTTAGACACAAGTTGGCGACTTCCTCTTCCTCTGATTCGTCGTCCTCTGTGTCGAGATCTCCCCAGCAATAAGCCATCATTACTTGCTTGAATTCCTTCTTGGTTTTGTCTCGTTGATTTTTGTCTTTGATTTTCTTCCATGTGGGGCAATCTTTGATCATGTGATCATTATCCCCACATTTGAAGCAACCACGACTTGAAAGAGACCCTTTTGACTCAATTGGCTTCTTGTAAGATTTGTTGGTGTTATTGTTAAACGTTTTCCCTTGTGGTTTATTAAAAAACTTTTTCTTAAAACGTCTAGCAAATAACACTGTTTCATCTTCAAGATCCGAATCTTGTCTTTCACTAGATGCGGCCTGTAAAGCCACCTTCTTGCTATTACTATCATTTGCCGCATCTTCATCAAGAGTAATCTCATGAGCCATTAGGGTTCCAAGTAGCTCTTGATAAGATAGGTCAGATAGGTCTTTACATTCCTCAATTACCGTCACCTTAGGTCTCCATCGTTTAGATAGACTTCTAAGGATCTTCCTGGCAATTTCCTCGGAGTCAAAAGTTTTTCCAAGATTTTTCAATTCATTAATGATACTAGAGAAGCGAGTAGACATGCTGTCAAGCGATTCATTTTGTTCCATGGAGAACAATTCGTATTTTCGCATAAGTAGAGCTATGCGTTGCTTTTTGACAACAGTTGTCCCCTCATAAGCTAACTCAAGACCATCCCATATTTCCTTGGCAGTAGAACTAGATGAGAAACGATCAAATTCAGTATGGGTCATGCCGTTTTGCAACAGACTAATAGCCTTTGAATTTTTCTCAGCTTTCTTATAATCTGCCTCAACATAGTCATCTTCTTTCTTTTCGATAGAAGTGCCAGTGGCCGTTCCAAGCATGATCTTATTAGGACCATTCTTAATGATTAGCCAACACTCCCAATCGTTACCCTTTATGAAATGGGTCATCATATTTTTCCATAGACTGTAGTTCTTCCCATCGAATACGGGACACTTCAGATGTTTGGAATCCATTAAAATAAAATTAAATGCAGCGGAAAATAAATAAAATAAAAAGATAAATGGATCAGACTCCTTGCTGTAAGGCAATCAAGAGCACGAGGCTCTGATACCAATTGTAGAGTCTATTGATCGAATACGAAAGAGGGGGGGGGGGGGGGGGGAATTGAGTATTAAAAACTAGCCCCACTTTTTCGATTTATATGATATGTAATTAATTATTTGATCTTATGAATTAAAATCAACTAATCAATTAATCAAAGTAAGCGCGAATAACGAAATAACGAAAAATAAAGAGATAAGAGAGAGGCACACGATTTTTGAAGTGGTTCTGTTTCACACGTTGAAACCTACGTCCACTATTCTCGATTAATAATTTTTAGTACCTTTCTACGGATTAAAAAAATTACCAACCCACTCGTATAATCAACACTATGATTATAACTCAAGTTGAGTATCGCTAAATACTCTATACTATCTTACGCTAGTAAGAAAGTACAATATAACTCACACAAATTCTTGTTAAAGAATTGTAAGCTTATAATGATGTACTATTATCTAATAACGTATTTCACTCAAGCGATTGATAATAATTGATGCACAACTCTTTTTAAAAACAAACTCTAAAAATAATAAGTATTTGCTCAAAGGTTTGCTTTAAAACGATTTTGGAAAATCAACACTAGTAAAATAAATAGCCGTGTGAATATAGTGTATTTCATGTCTTTTGCAATTAGTATGTGAATGAGTATTTATAGTAGTAGAATCATAGTAGATCTAAAACCCTAGTATAATATTTAATAAAGATACTTATCTTATCATAAAATAATATTTGCTTATCTTTTAGAAATATATTTATCTCAAAATATTATTTGGTTTATCTTATAGAAATATATTTATCTTTATATATCAAAATATTGTTGTAAAGATATAGTAGAATCCTAGACTAGGTAAACTAAGGAAACAAGCCTAAGGAGGCCGGATTCACCTAGCTCACGAAACCCTAGGAGCACGAATCCCTAGGTGGCACAAACTAGGTTTTCACGAAACCCTAGATGGCTCAACCACTAGGTGGGCTAATTAGGTTAACAACAAATTGAGATAGAATATATTAGAACCCCTAGGTAGCATGACAACCCATAAGTTGTATTACTAACCAATAGAATCTCATAAATATATTCTCTAATAAAACTTTTGATAAATATAAAAATACTCTTTCACTTTTTGAAAACATTTCAAAACATTTTATTTCCAAAATCATGCATCAATATTTTATCATCCAAAGTCATAGACTAAAGCTATAACTTTTGAACATAAAATCTCTCGAATGAAATAGTTACCGAATGACGACCTATACTATCTAATCTGCACAAAGATCTTCAGTATACGGATCATCTCTTCATCTTGATCACAAAGACCCTCCATCTCGAGTCTTGTGTAGTTTGATGTAGATCTTGTTTGAAGCGATTTTCTTTAAAGTTATGCCTGGTTAGCTATAACTTCCATGTTCACTTCCAAAGTTATTCCTGAAGTTGTTATAACTTTGTCTCACAGACTTTATCAAAGTTATGCCTAACTTTGATCTTTCTTCTCATAATTGTTGCTAGCTATAAAGCACACAATTACACGCATATGATATATCGAGTAAAACATATTATTACGTAAACACATGTCATTATCAAAACTATAAAATTGGTCCAACAATTGAATATAGTCTGGTGAATATGTAACCATATATGATGCTAATGTTTGTATATTTGATCATTCTATTAATGTTTTTTGTAACTGGTTAATATGGAACCATGTATCATGTTAATGTATCTATATTTGATCTTCTTGTCACCATAACAACCTTAATAATAATCGCGAAATAATACCAATTGGAATAGATGGTTTTGGTTGTTGGTGAATATGTAATCATATACAATGTAAATGTATGTATATTTGATCATTTTGTTACCATGTCAACTTTCACATGTTCTGAATATCTATGGTCTCTAGTTGAGTTTAGAGTAGAGAAATGGGAACCTACATACGAGATGTATAAGAAACACTACAAGGTAGTGAAAACCTATATACCTTGTTCTTGTAGGATAGTTAGATTCATAATGGTAACATACTAGACTGTAATGATTACTTGTGACATTTAAATGATGACATGGTATGTTGATATGAATAAATGTACTGTGATTTTAAATTGAGCAATCTAAATGGTAACCTGGGACATAAAAATGGTGACATGGTAGATTCAAATGGCAACATGATTATATAGGAAGTTCGCAATTTAAGTGATAACATATTAGATTCTCATGGTAACATACTAGATCACACCAATAAAGGACTGTATAACATGATTCATATTTAAATCCATAGTGGTAACTTATTAAATTGTAAGGGTAACATATTACATAAAAATGGTGACATAGTATGATGCCGAATAATTATTGTGCACTCTTAACTTGAACATTCTAAATAAATATCGACCAGATTTATTTGTAACCATCACTTTGATATTTTACTAGACTATGCATTTCATTTTAAGATACTACTATTTGAGTTCAACAAGTTACCATATTATTACAACATTGTTACCATTTTATTTCTATATGTCACCACTTCAATTTAAAATTTATCTTGATAAGCCAACACTTAAACTTACATGTTGCCAATTAAGTAGAACATGCTAACCCCACATCATTACAATTTGTAAAAACTAACATGTTTCATGTCATTTTACTTTATTATTTAAGTAGTATATGTTACCATTTCTTTTCACTATGTCACAACTTTATTATAATGATATAATATGTAATTACTTCAATTATTAAATATGTTACCATTTGAGTATAACAAGTTATCACATCACTACAATATTTTTAGAACTAACACATTTAATATATATTGTTGGGGTCTACTTGATATCCTTCTCCTACATTGAAACAAAAAATGATTACATAAACAGGTGAAAATACTGACATTGTTCTGGTCCACATTATCATAACTATAAAACATTATCAGCCACTAATAGTAACAATCATCGAACAACCATTGTCAACCAAACCAAGCATAAATATATACTTAAAATGTCACCAACATCATACATAGCCAACAAAAACAAGAAAGTGTAACACAAACAACAACCACCATTGCATTTCCCCTTCCATTATTTTCCGTTACTTGGTCGCACCATCACCATTCATTGTTTCCGCATCACCCATGTCCGCCACATCTTTCTTCACCTCAGCACCGGTGTAAAGCTTGTGAACTTTGTGTCTATCAGTTCATTTGACAATGACTTTTGATGAATATCATCACCCTAGTCTACTGTGTTTCCATTTCTGTTCAAAAATAAAGAGATTAAAAATTACGAAAACATGCAAACAAACAACGAGATTGCTTAAGATGTAACAATTTCAGAATAATATGTCAGCCCTTAAGTTACATATTCTAGAACGATATATTGAATAACTTGTGAATATGTATGTAGACACTCCAGTTTAATATTTTACATTAATATATACTTCGGTTCATGATGTGATCATATTAGTATAACATGTTACCACATTATGGCAATATTTTTACCATTTTATTTCTAAATGTCAACATTTCAACTTAAAACTTTTGTTATTATGTCATCACTTAAAACTCAATATGTTACCATTTAAAATCTACTGTAACAACCAACATGTTTCATACCATTTTCCTTAATTATGTTAGCATTTAAGTGAAATTTATCACCATTACATTTCAATATGTCACCACTTCATTCTAATGATTTTTCATAATGTGTAATCACTTCAGTTCAAAATGTCATTTGAGTACAAGTTACCACATAAAAATACAATATTATCAATTCAACATGTTACCATTTTGAGTAAAACATGTAACCATATCAATAAAATAGTGTAAAACACACTTATTTCATACTATTTTACTAAATTATGTTACCATTTCAGTGATATATGACGTTATTCCATTACAATATGTTTCCACTTTGAGGTACCTTTAATATCAAATGTCACTATATCACAATGGTTACATAAGTGGTGACATTTCAATGGTTACATATTCTGACTAAAGTGGTGACATTTCATAGACAAACTCTCATGTCACCATTTGTATTCATAAATGTCATTATTTTAAGATCATTTCAAATCAAATAAAACATGTTGTAAAAATGGTTACATATTCTGACTAACATGGTAACATATTAGACGCTTACTTCCATGTCGTCATTTGTATCCTAACATGTAACCACATTAAGATTCTTTCTATTCTAAATGAACATACACTGACTAATATGGTAACATACACAGCCTAATATGGTAACATTCTGACTAATATATTTAAATTCATTTGTATCCTTACATCCTTTGTATAATAATGTAAAATGGTTACATATACTGACTAATATGGTAACATCCTGACTAATATTTTTAACATATTGTAAAACATTTGTAAAATGGTTACATCTCTTAACTAGATGGTAACATTTTATACACATACTTCTCTGTCACCATTTGTATTCATATATGTCATTTTTTAAGATTCTTTGAAACGAAATCAAACATATTGCAAAATGGCTACATATCTTGACTGAGTTGGTAACATTTTAAACACATACACCAATGTTACTTTTTGTACTCTTACATGTTAGAAGTACTATTTTAATCAAATCAAATCAAAACATATGGTAAAATGGTTACATCCTGACTATTGTGCTACATATTGAAATTCATATTGTAAAATGGTTACAAATCCTAACTAAGATGGTAACATGTATACACAAACTCACATTTAACCATTATATTATATGATTTTTTCATAGTATTTGCAGATATGTCACCATTTGTATCATGCTATGTTACCATTTTATACACACATTACTGTGTCACCTTTTTGCCCACATATATTATAACACCAGACAGACATATGTTACCATATTATTGATGAAATGATACCATTTTAAAACATATTCTAAAATCATCAACTGTTGTCATCATTCAATGCAATAAAACACCAAATTCAAAAAAAAAATGAACAAAAAATTGAAATCATGAACAACGCAAAATTAAACATAAAACCTAAAATGCTTGTAAGCCTAAAATGTATTCTATTTAATCAGTTTTAATATGTCACCAGTTAACTTTAATATGGTACCAATACAGATCATTAATTACCGTTCGAGTCTAGCAAGTTACTTCAGTAAAATATGTTACCATCTTCAGTACAATATGTTAACCTAACACATTCAGACATGTTAATCTAACACATTCAGAAGGATTCACAAAAGGATTCAGTAATGAAACCAACTCAAGCAATATGAAATGAGCACCAAAAAAATGTATGCACAAATCATTAACACTATGAACACCAAAAATATCAAAAATCTTAAAAGAGACCCTAAATTACACAAAATAAATAAATAATCAGATTTGATAGAGTAAGGACTACTACAAAAAGGGAAAACAAAATTGTGGTTTTCTTTTATAATGATTTTTCCCTACCTTCACAAAAATAATATCTTCATATATGAATCTCAATAATTTATAATGTTACAATAAAAATTAAAATATAATCAAACCTTCAACCCACTATCAAATCTTGCAATAGTCTTTTCCATGAATTTCTGAAGATGGAACCAAAGTTTGGGAGAACGAACATAGAAGATAAATAATTTTATGAGATGAGATGAAGATGAATTTGTATGGAGATGAAGCGATGAAGAAGATGAAGATGATTGGGTTTTGGGGTTTTAGAGAGAGAGAGAGATTATTGAAGGCAAAGAGAGAAATAAAGACTGAAAGAAGTGAGAATGAGCACAAATTCTCATTTGTGACGGACACTATCCGTCACAAGCTTAAGACGGATACCATATTCTCTCACAAAATACCCATCAAGGGTGAGTGGAGAGCACATGGGGGTGCCCACCTTGTCCCCTCTACCCATTTCCTCTCACAAAATACCCGTCGCAAGATCCGATCCGTCGCAAGCAAGACCTACTGGAGAATGAGAGAGTGTGAGAGGTTACTGTGTACGAAAGATTTGAAAAATTTGGACTGTGTAGTCAACTCATCTATCACTTCCTCTAGACATCTTGCATACCTATAGTAGCCTACTATGTACTTCCTCCATTCAACTCCACTCTACCACTTTCATTTTTGCACACTATTCATGAGTCGGCATCTAATTGCAATTTTCTCTCAATATATAAGTGAAAATATATTCATGTGTGATCTTGTTTGATTCGTCTTTACGAGTACATTATTAATATCCAACTTTTATAATTTTTGCAAACACGTAGCTAACGATATTTACCGCGTAAAACACGTCTCGGCAAACGTGAAAAATTTTTTTTGTAGAGTGGAGTTGAATGGAGGAAGTACTACCCTATTTTTTTTTATTTATTACACTATGTAACCCGTTTCAGCTACTTCTTTACCATATTGTACAATTTGGTATCAATAGTAACCGTCTTATTAATAAGACGGATACCCTTGGTCTTAAGTAAGACTAATTGTTTACACATATATATTGTGAGGGCACTAACAAGTTGATGAAATCCACAAATTCCCCACTTGACAATTACCCAATCCTACATTCCTTGGGATTGGAGCCCTTAAACAAGAAGCATTCCCAATTGGTATTCTATATAATACAAAATTGATGATTAAGAAAATAAATGCCCAAAGCTGTCTGGTATTCCAAGTAAAATTTGACTAAACTCTCACTTATCTCAAGGTAATTGCATCCCACGTTAGCTATCCTTCCCCCAAACAAACCAATCATGCTTCACCACGTGTCTTGTAATCCGGCACGCCGTATTACCCTACGGAAATATGTTACGGGTCGTCCTTCTAAGTTTAATCCTTCATTAGTGAGTAGTGACCCGCGCGCCCAATGCAGTACACCTTCATGTGCACCATATGTATGTTCCCTTTGCTCTTTCCCAAAACTCCCCACATTTTCCACTCATTACTTCTACTTACGGACCCTCATGATTGACTTTCATTTTTAGTTTTAACTTTTCTTTTTTGACAACTAGGAAATGAGATTTTATAAAAGAAAGCAGTTATAGTACAAAATCCGGAGTACTGGAGTCCTTTAGTCTACTAGGAAACCAACTAACCGAACTAAAGGTACATGAAAATGAAATAGAAAAAGTAAAACGACATTTACCGTAGGGAGGATCATAAAAGTCATCAAAGTGGGATGTCTTTCTCATTTCTTTTAGCTCTTGTAGCCACTGCATCTTTCTTGGTGTAACTGCAAAGAAAATGAGAAAAGTCGACAAAAAACGAATATTTTTTTTACATGAACACTAGTTTGGGTCACTCGAGTTCGGCGAGAGCCTCTACAACCCTTGTTCTTGCTTTCCCTAACCGCAACAAACCAGAACTAAACTGCAAATATCTTGTTAACTTGAGCGGAGTCCGATGATATTCGCTTCTTTTTAGCAATATGAAAAACAACTCCCTCCTGAACCACCTTATCATTCTTGAGAACAAATGTTGAATGCACAACTTCCTCCTTAGGTAAAGAAGAAGGAGGGACTTCTACATCCCTTAAAATATCTTCATGGGAAGTTTCTTTCTAGATAGAATTTTTACGGACGGAGGGGTCAGACCCTCATAAAAGACAATGAACCTGCGTTAAAAATGGAGAGATCATTCGCAAGTAACAAATTTTCATAATTTAGACGAAATATGCAATATTTTTTAGCTTGTTTTATTGGAGAATGAATACATTGCTGGTTTTTCACTAAAGAAATGGGAGGTAGAGTAACTCTCGGCTATCGGAGGCGGGCCAGTCTCGTAGGTGGTATCGAAAACCATAGAATCTTAACAAGAAGTTACTTCAATGTTCATTGACTCAGTGCTAAAGGGGAACTATAAGAAGTTGTGACAGACGTGTGATCATCCATATCATCACTAAGAAGAGACTTCTTACCTTTATTGACATAGCTCAATGAGTCAAGCAAAAAAGTAACACGGTTACCATTACGGTTCACTACAAGTATATGAACCACGACAAGGAGCTCACGTGTAGCTTCTGTATTGTTTGGATCAAGATTCATAACATGCTTAAGTCCTCATGAGCTTCCTTGAGTAGATTTAATAGCTGCTAAGCCTGTACGATATAGGGCTTTGACATTTGAGAGGTCAAAATGTAAGAAAAATTTGCAGTAACGGCTAGCCAGATCATAATAAGGTAGTTTCAATTCGCAAGCTGCTAAGTTAAAAACAAGGGATATGGCTAAGAAGCAGTAGCATGCTTACCATGCGGACCATTAACAAAAGAACCCTAAAACCTCATTCACAATAATTTTTTTTTTTTAATAATAGCATGGTGTTTAAGAACCGAGTGAACTTAATGGAGCTAGAATAAATTGAACTAAGTTGATATTAAGTTAGAAAGAACACGGTCTTACCTGCAATATTTGTAAACTATCAAGCAATATATATACTTTCAATGTCTCATTTTTTATTGTGTCATCAAATCTGAACTAATTGTTTGTTTATAAAAATTGCAATTTTCTTTCAACTAGCAGGCAAATGTGGAATATAAGAAATAATAATAAGAAAAAGAATGCGTCATGTTGTGCGAGACGATTGTATAATATCTATATTACTTCGTCTTACATAAGAAGTACAATATCAAGAGGTTGAACTTTATATATAAAACCGTCTTATATAAGTTTTGAAAAAAAAAATGACGATTCAGTTACCCGTCCTTTTTCTAGAAAAATGTGTACAAACTCCAAAGCATATGTAGTAATTCTACAGAATTTAATGTAGCATACTCCCCGTACAATTCACCTTACTGTTTTTGTAAGTTGTACATATATACACTTTTCCTTACTTTTTTTATTCAGATTTGCTTAGACAAAAAAAGATAGCAAATGTTTAGAGGCTAGGCAATTGGAAATGGAAAGAGGATGGAGGGACATATCTCCAAATTGTCCTAGGTGCGGTTCATCCAACACCAAGTTTTGCTATTACAACAACTATAGCTTAACACAACCTAGATACTTTTGCAAGGGATGTAGAAGATATTGGACCAAAGGGGGGTCCCTTCGTAACGTCCCGGTGGGTGGCGGTTGTCGGAAAAGTCGGAGATCGCGGTCGTCCTCCCTTAGGCTAGTGTCAACATCGTCAAATCATCACAACCACCATGGTGCCCCACCTAGAAGTAGTAGCACTCCAACTTTTGGTCATGTTGGTACAAATAATATTCAAGGTCTACCCCTTAGTTCTTACGCTTCCGATGGAAATTTGAGCAACATGGTTGAATCAAGTACACAATCGACAACCAACTCCGAGACTCCTACAATCGATCTAGCGGTTGTTTACGCCAATTTCTTGAACCAAAAGGCCGGTTCTGACGACCAGTTCAGATATTCTGTTCCATTTTGTGATCGTAACACGAATGAATCAAGCATGCCTAGTGAATTCATTAGCCTACCAAATGTTGACTTTTCAAGTATACCGGACGCTACAACTATCGTACCTAGTACACAAATAGTTAACATTATAGACAATAATAATATACCTTTCTCACAAACATTATTGTCCATGCCTCAATTGAGCAATAACCATGATGATAATCAATATTTCGACACGACCAGTTTTGGCACCTCGATTCATCCTCGGCAACATGACGATGCTTCGATGCAACACAGGTTAGAGTTTGAGTTGCCCTTGTTGCCAGGAGAGACATCATCACAAGACCATCAACAAATGTTGTGGAATTCTTCTAATAATGAAGGTAATAATTTGCAAGAATCAAGTAAACTTCCAGTGGAATTAGAACAAGATGCACAATTTTCCAACCTTTTTATCCGGAGTTGGACAATGAGTCCACTTGACTTGCCAAGTTTCGAAACTTCGACTTCTCCATCCAAACCTTGAAACACAATTTCTTAGCTTTGCTCACGTTTTAACTCGGTATTTTTTTCCGGTGAGTACAATACTGATTAACTTACTTGTTGAGTAAAAATGTGAGTGAATTATGTGAATGAGCCTAGGAAGTTTTGTTTTAACATTATTTTTCATGCATTGAGAATTAAGATACATACTAGTATACTACTCCATATATATAGTTTTAATTCTGAGCATATATAAAATGTATAGAAAGGTTAATTCTTGTTTACTGTCATGGAATACTATAATGAATTTTGTTTATAATTCATGCATTGCTATATAGATTAGAATGTTAGCTTGGTTAATAAATTAATGAATTAAGATTTTGATCATAACAAATTCTCATTGAGGACGGACCAATTCCGTCTCCAGTTGAAGACGGGCCAAATGTGGTCAGTTTAACGACAAATGTAACCATGTGACAAAGCGTCTGATTACATTTGTCGTTAAACTGGCCACATTTGACCCGTTTTCAGCTAAAGACGGAATTGTCCGTCTTCAATGAGACTTACTAATTGATCATAGACATGTCATTAGGAGTATTGATCATAGACATATATCATTAGGAGTATTGCACTTTGAAATATTTTAAGAGGCAGATGAAGTACCTGAAGTACCAGAACATTATACTTAGATATATATATTTCTTATGTTCCAGTGAATAGTTTGCACTAATTTTGTAAAATAACCAATAATCTTGTATTGGTGTTATGTTGTTATGATTTAATTTTAGTGTTTGATGTTTAAGAGTGATTTTGTTTTCATATCATTAAATTGTATCTTACAATGAGGCTTATGCATGTATTTATAGCGTTAATCTAACCGACATATCCTAACTAACCTCTAACAAACTATAGTCAATCTTTGACCAATTTAGTTAAATAACTAACATCTAACTAACTCAATGCTGTTGTATATCAATATACCCCCTCAAGCTTGATCAGAGGTGAAAACCAACCCAAGATTGGCTCATAAGAACTGATGCTGATCTGCTCCTAGAGCTTTTGTCATAATATCTGCTATTTGTAGTTCAGACCTAATGTGCTTGGTGAGTAGAAACCCTTCATCTTGTTTATCACGAACATAGTGACAATCTATACTTACATGTTTTGTCCTCTCATGGAAGACGGGCTTTAGTGAAATGTGTTGCGCTGCTCGATTGTCACAGTACAGAGAAATAGGCTTAGGTACTGTGATTCTGAAATCTTGTAACAGACTGTCAAGCCAAACCAGTTCTGAACTGGTATAAGACATGATGCGGTATTCTGACTCTGCACTGCTTTTGGATACAGACTTCTGCTTTTTTGTTTTCCAGGAAACTAAGGAGTTTCCTAAGTAGGCACAATATCCACTTAAGCTTTTATATGAAAAAGAACATTGTCCCCAATCTGCATCAGTATAGGCAGTGAGTTGTAATGCTGACTCTCTACTGTAGAACAGACCAGTATTGACTGTCTTTTTTAAGTATTTAACAACATGTAATGCAGCTTGAAAATGAGGTACTCCTGGGTTACTTACAAACTGGCTTAAATGCTGTACGGAATAGCTTATATCTGGTCTGGTTATATCCAGATATAGCAACCTCCCTATCAGTTTCATGTACTGTTCTGGATCTTCCAATAGCAGTCCTTCATCAGTACTCAATTTGAGACCCCTTTGCATTGGAAAATGAGCTACTGTTGTATTTCTCATTTTCATATCAGTTAAAATATCAAGGATTTATTTCCTTTGGTTTATAAGGAGGCCTTTGTTGTTTCTTGAAATTTCTAAGCCTAGGAAATACCTAGCATTCCCCAAGTCTTTTATTGAGAATGCCTCATTTAATCCTTGCTTTAGGCCAGCAATTGCTGAAGCATCATCCCTAGACAACAAATTTAAACATCATCTACATAAACCAGTGCAATAGCAAAGGTCTGCTTAGCTTCATTGAATTTAGTAAAAAGAGAATAATCATGCCTGGATTGAATATGACCCTGATTGACTAAATACTTTGTCAATTCCTTGTTCCATTGCCTAGATGCCTGTTTCAGGCCATATAGGGATTTCCTTAACCTACACACTTGTCCTGTCTTTACTCTATATCCTTCAGGAGGTCTCATATAGACCTCTTCATCTAGAAACCCATGCAAGAATGCATTGTTGATATCTAGCTGAAACAAAGTCCAATTCTTTGCTGCTACCACTGTTAGTAATGTTCTGACAGTAGTGAACTTGGCCACTAATGAAAAGTATGAGTATAATCTCTGTCCTTGACTTGATTATATCCTTTAGCTACCAGTCGAGCCTTAAATCTTTCTATGCTACCATCAGCCTGGTAATTGATCTTGAAAACCCACTTTGAGCTTATAGTCTTCTTATCCACTACTACAAAAACAGGAAATGACAACGGTTAAAAACCGTTGTAATATTAAAAAGCGGACGTTGTTAAAGCCTCCGTTGTTAAAGGTTTTAACAACGGTTCCAATTTAATGAAAATACCGTTGTTAATAGTTTTAACAACGGTAAGAAGTCGTTGTTATTACTAGATAACTGTTGTTAAAACGTGTGAATAATTATGGTGGGAAAGATACGAGAACGGTTCTATTAAATTAAACCGTTGTTAAAGGTATGATTAGTTTTGGTGGGAAATATTATAACAACGCTATTTTTTTTAAACCCGTTGTGAATATAGTTAATTACAACGGAGTATAATAAATAAGCCGTTGTGGAAAGTTTTAATAACAACCGGTATTCTAGAATAAACCGTTGTTAAAGGTATGATAAGTTTTGGTGGGAAATATGTTACAACGCTTTTAATGAATTTTAAAAAACCGTTGTTATTATTTTTATTATTGTTTTTGAAAAAATTGTAATTTGTTCCCCTGCCACCACTGAAAATCCTGCATAAATCAGCAGCAGTAGCAGCAGCACGCATCATAAACCAATTTCAGAAGCAGCAAAATGATATATCTATATATATATCAGAGCAATTCATGTACAGGGCAATTCATGTACATGGCAATTCATGTACAGCAGCAGCAAAATGATATATACAACCAAAATGATCTCTTTTAGAGCAATTCATACTTACAACTTGCTCTAATTAATGACTTCTACAAATTAAAGTTCCCTATCTGCTTCCAAAATAATCTAAGTTCCCTTAACTCTTTGTTTGTTCAAGGACGTATTTGCCCAACAAGTCCCTTACCTCGTCTATATTGTGCTTAGTGTACTCAGGGACATGTGGCGTCTTGATTGAATACTGCGGATAAAACAAATAAAAGACATCGATCAGTAGGGTAACAACAGTATAGGCATATCATACATAATTAGCAACATCGATCATATATATATAGCAGAAAAGATATCAGCTCTAATGAAAAAAAGTAAATAATAGCTACATTAAACTACTAACTTTTTCTGGAATGCTGATATATCTTCGCCTAATAATCTCCAACATGAAACGACAAACGTAGTATCCACATTGGATGCTATCCGGCTGTTTAGGGACCTATTATTACATAATAAACGAAGAGACGAGAAGGCAATTACCAATTAGTTTAATGCGTAATTAAAAAAGACAGATGTATATGCGTAATTAGTTTAATGCACTAGTATTTGCGCGTACGTACCCCTGTTATCGTAATAAAAGTAGGGCCATCATCAGAATATTCTGTCGGTTGATTGCCGGTTGCTCTTTTCTTCTCAAAGGCCCTTTAAAAAAGGAAAGAGGCCGAAAGTCACATAAACTTACTTAATAATAATAAACTACTAACTTAATATTATATGTGCCAAATCATCATCAGTACGTATTATAAACTTACTTAATAATCAACATCTTAAAGGTCTCGGATGGTTGTCCATGCAAAGAGTCCAACCAAAATACTTTCTTCGTGGTCGGATTGATCGCTGCTAGCACCCAATGTCTCCTAGAGATCGAGAGACACATCATTATTAACAATCACAACATGCATCATAACCAAACATATAAAAATGCAATTGTATTTGGAATCGTAATATTAATTATATATTACCCGGCTTCATTATAAGGGGCAAAAATGAGCTTATTGTTTTTCGCCAATTCCCCAGCAATATAATTTACACGTTCTTCATACGAAAACATCTCGATATGCATAGATAAAACATTTGGGCACATGAATCCGTATTGAGGAAGTGGATTAATATTGGTCTCGGCGGGGATCACAACCGAGTTCAAGTACCTACATGCCGGTTTTAATTCCGATATTATAAACACTATATCTTACTTAGTCAGAATATTAGAATACTGCATGATTTAATTTATTAAGAAACTTACTTCATCCAAACATATAGGTGTTGGACATCAATCTCGTCAAGGCCAGCCCAAACGGCTAGCGTATCCCAATCCAGCATTGCTTGGCGTTCTACCCCTACAATATCATTCTCGAGCGGAATAACTATTAATTGCTCGCTTGCTATGCGTCTCTCAGCCTCCTTATAAAGATCCAGCATCGCCACCGTTCGTACTTTTTCCATGTAAACGTTCCCATGATATTTAGTACCGGATAGACTCCTGACCTCTTTCAGCTTGGGGAAATGATGCGGTGTGCTACCTTTCACAACCTACATGTGGCTAACTAAATTAAGTTGCTCTTTCAATGATGAGGCGATAGTAGAACTTAAAATAGAAAGAGAGTTGATTAAATACCTCATCAAGTTGTTGTTTTGACGAGGTAGTAGAAAGATTATTGTCTATCGAGTTAGACTTATCCATGTTTTTTGTTACCTACAAAACAAAAATAAAACATATAAATTTCACTATTTATGAAGGTGATGAACAAAGACAAAAGGCGGGTTAAATTAGATGTATTTTTCTAACCCCGTCTACATTCTGTTGAATTTTACAATCACGAGCCAAGAAAATGTGGCTTTGAGGCCATTGGACAAAACCTTTAACCGCATCTGCCAGTATTACTATGTCGTCGCGGACTGTGACGGGCAGTTTACAGGTTTCATAGCCCTTCACGACTCCCACTATCCCCACTTTTGCATGCTTCGGCAAGAGTGGTACGCCATGAACCAAGATGGTTTCCGCTGAGTCCTTGGGCTTTGGGCATACGAAAGCCCGAGCAACAATCACATTCTCTTTTAATGAAGGGTCGGCGAGACGAACAAGCCTCCGCTGTTTTGTGGCCTGAAGAATACACATTATTTACTAAATACCAAAATATAATAGATATCATAAATGATCTATATTGAGTATATAATGTAAAGTTAGTTACAAGTATTTATTGTTGGTGGGTAGGCTATTATACCTTATCGGCTTGAGGTATCAAAACCTCAGCAGCATTAGGTACCTCACCCGTCTCCTCAAGATGCGTCCCCTTTTCCGACTCATTTACCTAATAAAACAAACCAATCAAAGGCATGGCTGCTAGAAAGAACAAATGCAGAAAAAAAAGAAGAAGTCATATTTACCTTACCGGCTTGAGGTATTAAAACCTCGGCAGCAGTAGGTACCTCAACCATCTTCTCAGCCGTCTCCTCATGTATTGGCAAGGTAGTAGTGTCTGCCTCTTGGCAAATCTGTTGCACTACCTCGCCCTTTTTAATGACATCCTCCATCATCTTCAATTCTTCTTCGGAAGGCTTGCCTCCAGAACTCATCTTCAGTATCACGGAGGCCAATAACTGAACCTGCACGCCCAAAATGTAGAATCAGCAATTTGTTAAAACAATAACATGTGAATTTTAAATGACAATAACAAATGGTATACGTACCATGTCAGCCTTCCCCTTATTTTTCTTCTTCTTGTTCGAGCTAGTTGTCCCATAATATTTCGTGACTCCGACATGTAATGGGACGCCCCTTAATCGACCTGGATGCTCGGGACGGCCGATCGCTCTAGCAAGAACGTCGTCACGACCACTCGGAGTGAATTTCCCTTCCGCAACCTCCTTCAGAACATTCTCCTATAATATATTAAATAAACTTAATTTAATTTTTGTTACTAAAATAAATAGATAGTTAGACATACAAGAATTGAACAATAAAGTTATTAAAAACCCGTCTTAATAAAAATAATACTTACTATGTTGGCCAAGACTTCCTGATCATATTCGTTACATGTTCGGGATCCTTTAGGCGTGTGCCCTTCTTTATAAGTTACGTGCCGATTCAAGTCGGTCACACCTTTTGACACCTACACGTTAACTCAAAAATAATATATGTATACATGTATATCAAGTCCAAGTATGATTAAAAAAATCTAATATATAGATGCTACTTACGAGATTTTCTTCTATCAATCTGTAACCGCCTCGAGAACCATAATATACCCCCCGCTTCTGTGAGATGTTAGCACGATTTCTGGCGCTAACGCTCTTCAAATCATATAAAATCGCAAGTAGATGAGACAATTAGAAAATTATAGATACAAGTAGAGTTTTAGAAAAATGTAACCTGAAACTTTTAGAAAAATGTAACCTTAAGTAGAGTTTTACAAAAATGTAAACATATGACATGGATACTTAACCTGAAACTTTTCAGTAGCTCGTTTCGCCTTATAATTATCCCATTGTTGCTGAGTGATGTGGGGGTACTTTGTCGGTGGGCTCTTATGCATCTGCCCCGTCTCCTTGTCCACATACAAGTGTAATTTGGCAAGGTCACACCTCCACTGCCTTAAGACTGCCGCTGCCTTACGTAATAGATACTTATCATGGCAGTCTGGAATATCGAAAGCTTCCTGCATCATCATCATATATACTAATAAGCGGCTGTCTAATATCATACCTTTACACGAACCTTTATACGGCTTCCTGCCTTATGTAATAGTAACTTATGCAAAATAAAATGGTGTTTAGCTAAAGATATTATCATACCTTTATACGTTTCAAGAGTAAGTTCTGCAATGAAGGATTTATATTCCTGAAATCATCTAAATCTATAGGCACAAACTGTTTGGTTGTAACTCCAATCCAAGTGGCTAAATGGCTAGCATTTGGACCAGTAGGAACACCTTTCACACTCCATTTTATTTCCATCGGCGTTTTTGCCGCTATAGCTGCAAGGGCTGCAGAGCACTTCGAAGCACCCCTCTCACCAGGCTTATCCCCCTTATCATTGTTTTCTACTCTTTTCCGTTTTTCACCCATGATAATCCTAAGACACTAAGACCTTCAAAATAAATGAAATAGTAACGGAACAGAGTCATGCATACAGCGATTCTAAAACCCTAAGACCTTGAAATGAATGAAATAGTAACTGAACAAATAAAGAGTCATGCAGAGATTCTAAAACTCTAAAAACTTAGAAAGGAATGAAACTACATGATAAAGAGAACGATAAATAGAAAATGAAAACAAAAAGATGAACTTCAAACTTAAAACCCTAAAGACGAAACACAAAAATTACCTGATAAAGAAAATGAGAACAGGGTGATGATAAAGAGAACAGGATGATGATCACGAGTACGAGGAGGATGATGATGATACTAAACAAAAAGATTTGTGTTGTAAACGAGGATGATTGTAAACGAGGAGGATGATGATGATAATGTACGTGTGTAAAATTTACTCTATAGGATTGTAAATTATTTTTTATTAAGAGAAACTAAAGGGTTTATTAAGAGAAACTATTGACAACGGTTATCCTACAAACCACCGTTGTTATAGAGTAATAACAACGGTTAAATAACACCCGTTGTAGAAAGTAATAACACTAAGACAACGGTTTATTTATTATAAACCGTTGTTGAAAGTAATAACAACGGTGAATTTCTAAAACACCGTTTTTATAGATTATGTATATTTTTTTTAATTTTTCAGATACGCGCGCGCGGTATTAAAATTTGAGGCACGAAATAAACTCATTAACTTTGCTCTAAATTAATTTATTTAACTTTGCTCTAAATTTAATTTAATTTATTTTACTTTGCTCTAAATTTTATATTATAGGCGTAAGTTACGTTTAATTATTAGCTCGGATCGGGTTTGGCCTGGGAATCAATTCTAATCGGGTTAGATTCGGCGGGTTTGTAATTAATAACTTTATCGATCGGGTTAGTTATTAATTATTTTTAGTTTTTGGTTCAATTACCTCGAATCGGGTCATTTTCTTTTTAATTAAGGAACTGGTTATTATAATTATCATGCATCACTAGTTAACCTGAAACTAATCGATCGGGTGGCCAGGCCAGCAGTTACGGATCGGGCAATCCACTTTCTAGATCAGAGCAAGCGTACGTAATAGCTACGCACTTCAATTCGGGTCGATCGCTTTTGGGCAGGGTCGGGGGCACGTGTCATTATTAATTACCTCGTATATATATATGTACTACTTATTGATGATGATATATATATATATATAATAATTAAATGATGATGACTTCCGGATCTCTAATTAACGACGCTCGTACTACAATTTGCAATAATAACAGATTCATCAATGCACATACATGCAATTCAAGTAAGTATTATATATACACGTACGTCAATGCAATGTTTCCCAAATTAAATAATAATGATATATATATATATATATATATATGGCCTGGGGTCGATCGACTTCGTTCATCCAATTCAAGTACGCTAATGAACGGGCCGTTTTTGCATCACAAACCTGAAACTGTCCGACCCAAAATTAATTAGCTCGCTAGTATCGGGTTATTTTATTTAATTCGATAGAAATCATTATTTATTATCCGCGTGATGATTATTAAGTATCATTTTCGGGTCGGATCACTTTTAATTATTAAGTATCATTATTAGTATACGTGTGTTACTTCAAAATAACCCTAAACCCTAAACCCTAAACCCTAAACCCTAAACCCTAAACCCTAAACCCTAACCCCTAAACCCTAAACCCTAAACCCTTTTTTATATACTTCTAATTAATAATACATCAAAATATTGAACATCAATTCAAACACTTTAAACAACATTCTTTCTCATTGATTTCATTAGGAATAACCTAGATTTTATAATAAAGTACATTACATTCATCCGACATCAAATAAATAAAGATGTTAAATAATCCGGAACAATTCCGGTTAAGTGTAAAAAGCTTTTCTCACACTGCCACCAACAATCCGGAACAATATTGATGATACTGATGACTTCCGGATCATTAACCTCGTATTTTGCAATAACAGATTCAATGCCTGCAAGTACACGTCTTGCATGTGGAGATAAGGTAGGACGGGTACAGCTCAACATATCTCTTGCGGCATCCAACCTCCGAGTATAAGGCCGACGTGGGTAGACAGAGGACGATGATGATGACGACGCTTGGTTGACAAGTCGGACTGCTTCACGCCTCTTAATCCAATAATCCCTTCGATGTTCAATGGATCCTTTAATCAATGGGTGATGATCAGCGGGAACTACGGCAAGAGCCTCCTCCTCATCTGCAATCAATTTTGTAAGGGTCGTTTCATCGTTGGGAAGGTTAACTGCTGCCATTGATGATATTAATTTTAGGGTAGTTATGTAATATGTAAAGGAGGGGTTTTGAGGCTATATTTATAGAGGGGTTATGCTGCCATTGATGATGCTTTAATCAATGCTGGTTCTGCGCCTGTTGTTTATTCACGGGTTTGGACTGCATTATCTTTTAATTAAAAATAATAATATTAAGCAATAACAACGGGTATGAGGGGGGTTAGTAAAATAAACCCGTTGTAATATGACGTGTAGATGGACCGGAAAAGGAGGAACACTGGCACGGAAGAAGGGGGAAGGAAACGGATAAGTTATTGCTATGGCCCATTAAAACCAAAGGATATGGTAAATACAGGGGTTACGCGTGAGGAAGCAGAGATGAACATCATCAAATGCGAGGCATTGCAATTACAATGCCCTGACTCCATATAGAGAAACGTAACTGTACAGGTTGGCTACGTTATGTTTAGACATAGCATGACTATCGACTACGTATACATTGCATCGTCTATGAGAGGTAGGTTATCGCTGCCCATTGGACTGATTATACTCATACAACTGGTCACGCAGTATATACCCATAATGCTGGTTCTGCTTTGTTGTTTAATCACGGGTTTGGACTGCAATATCTTTTAATTAAAAATAATAATATTGAGCAATAACAACGGTTATTGGTACAAAAACCCGTTGTTATTACTAACCACAACGGTTTTCGTTACCACAACCGTTGTGATAGGGTTACTGCACATTGCAGTAAATGCATTTACTGCACATTGCAGTAAATGCATTGACTGCATATTCACACATTTACTCAATCAATAACGTACTGCATGCATGTGAATGTATAGTCGTTTTGGGAACCAATGCATTCATGTGAATCAATGCCTTCATGTGAACCAATGCATGCATGTGAATAAATAACTCCAATAAATAACTCTCTATAAATACAGCCTCAATACAAGCAGGTTATCAACCACATACAAACTTCCCAACTCTAATCAATATCATATTTGCTAAACCATACAAAATTTCCCAGCCTCAATACTAACATCAACCATACAAAATGTCTGGAACTTTTACTAAACCATATGCTTGCATCATGAAACAAATGCCTTCTCATATTGAGGGTGGCTACGTTGTGTGTAAAAGCTACAAAAAACTCCGTGATACGCTTATTCGAAATGGCTACTTAATAAGGAAGATGTGGCCAAATTATCATCGCGGGCACTTTACAGGGCATCTCGTTTTCGAGTTTGGGATGTCGGATGCTCATCGTGCGTCCGCATTCAAACTGGCAAGAATGTTTGACACGGCCGGGCATGGGAGACAAGATTTTATTGAGAGCACGGACCACAAGCCTGGGCCATATCTATGGGTGGCTTCCGAACATGAGCGTTACTGTTTCCCAAATGGGGTCGACCTCGTTGAAGTGACCCAGGTAGAGCAGTGGGAAGGGTTGGCTCTGGCCGAGGCTGACCCGATTGATGCATATGCTCTAGCGGTGGCAGCTATCCGGGAGATTTACCCGGACTCAATTTAATTTGTTGTTGTTGTTTGGTTGTAGTTGTTTGGTTGTTTGGTTGTTGTTGTTTTGGCGCCATTTGTGTGTGGCGCCGTTTGAACTTATAATTTAATAATATTAATGTTGATACGTTAATTTGTTTTTTGACTTAAGTTTAGAAGTAATTAAACTTATTCAATATAAAGCTATTCAATCGATAAAGCAAAATTAGAATTGAACGACATTCAGGAAATGACATTCACAAATTTGCTAATAATTGACGTTCAGGAAATAAACGACATTCAGGAAATGACATTCACAAATTCACAAATTCAAGAAATAGTTGATAAAAATAATAGCTGAGTAATAAGGGAGATGATGACAGAAAAATGATCGCTTTGTGATAGAGTTTTTGTGTTGCAGTACTACAGTCGTATTACTAATGTTGTGTGTTTTCTATCTACAAATATTGACAACGGTTATTATAAACAAACCGTTGTGATAGAGCAATGACTACGGTTATAGTAGTCTACCCGTTGTAATTAGTAAAAACTATGACAACGGTTTATGGTTATTAACCGTTGTTATAATCCATAACAACGGGTAGATTTACAACAACCGTTGTTGTTGCTTACCTTTATTTTTTTTTAATTATAATTATAAGAGACAGCAATATCATAAGTACTATACACTGCAATAATAATCAGCAGAAACCAACAAAGACAGCAATATCATAAGCACTATACACTGCAATATCAGCAGAAACCAAAACATGGAGACTGTATAATGAATGACCAAAAGCTAAATAATTTGGGAATCTTCAACAATGACCAAAGCTAACAAAAACTAAAGACAATACCACCTCAGGATCGGGGACGTTTCTTGCCCGACATAGTTTCTTCGTTAACCCAAATACCTTCACCATGATCATCACGCATATAGATGCTTTCAATGTTATCATGATCAGTGTCAACATTGTCGAAATAAGATACAGTGGAAGAGTGATCCATTCCCTCAAACACGACATCCTGATCATTATCCCCATCATTATCGGGTGCACCCCGTCTACTCCTTATAGATAGTACAACAGACCATTTCTTATCCATAGGATCGGTGACATAGAACACTTGTTTAGCTTGGGATGCCATTATGAAAGGATCATCCTTATTATTGCCAACCTTATCCAAATTGACCAACGTAAATCCCATTTTATCCTTTCGAACACAATTGTTGTTGTTATCAACCCAGTTACATCGAAACAGAGGTATTGTGAAATCAATGTAATCTAATACCAATATTTCTTGAATAACACCATAATAAAGGCATTTTCCCCAAATAGGGTTTTTATCTTTTGAAGTAGCAAAGTGCATTGCCTCAAATTCAGAACTCACACCACTATTTTGCATTGTGCTCAACTCATCTTGCTCGCGGGTGTAAAAAGTATAACCATTAATAGCAAAACCGCTGAAAAAAGTGGCCCTGGCATGTGGACCTAACCCAAGACGTAGTAACCTAGGAGAGATGTCATCACCATACAAATTCTTATACTCCAAGACAACATTCCTAAACCACTCTCCAAATGTCTTCTTATGCTCGTTTGCAATCCACATCTCGCTCTTGTTTGGGTGATCGTATTTGAGCTCATCTTTGTGTTGTTCAATATAAGGTTGCACCTCATCTTCGTTGTTTAGCACATACGTATGTGCTAAATGTAACATGTCACGTGACACAATTTTTTCAACCCGGCCCCTAATACCTTTTCCGGTCATCCAGTCACTATGACGATTCTTTGGAACGCCAATTAACTCCTCAGGAGAGAGATGAGCGTAACAATATGCAAGAGCTTCGTCTAATATAGCACGTTCAGCAATACAACCTTCTGGACGATACCGATTAGATGTATAGTCCTTGTAGACTTTCATCAATCTTTCGAAAGGATACTGGTATCTCAAGTACACGGGCCCAAGGTACAAAATCTCCCTAACCACGTGAGTGGTCAGGTGAATCATGATAGTGAAGAAAGAGGGTGGAAAATACATTTCAAAATGACAAAGAGAGGTGACAACGAGGTCCTGCAATGAATCCGCATCATCGGGATCGATGACTTTATCGCATATGGACTGGAAGAAGATACAGAATCTGGTAATAGCATATCGTACCTTTTCAGGTAAAATGGAGCGAATAGCCACGGATAGTAATTGTTGCATCAAAGTGTGGCAATCATGTGACTTTAACCCGGTGAGTTTTAGATCTTGCATCGACAAAAGGCTTTTGATGTTGGACGAATAACCATGTGGCACTTTAATTCCATTCAAGCATGCACAAAACTCTTTTTTCTCATTCCGTGAAAGGGTATAAGCTGCTGGCGGTAAAAATGTACCATTACCTCTCTTCTGTGGTGCCAACTCTAGCCTAATACCCATCCTTTGCATATCTTCCCTAGCTGCGGCGTTATCCTTTGTTTTACCGGGAACATTCAGGAGGGTATTGATAATATTATCACAGACATTTTTCTCAATGTGCATGAAATCGAGGCAATGCCTGACCTCCAGGTTAGGCCAATATGGAAGTTTATCAAAAAATATGGATCTTTTCTTATACCCACGAGTAGACAATTTAGAGCCGTTCTTCTTCCCATATTTTATCTCTATATGCTTTACTTTCTGATAAACTTCATGCCCACTCATAATTCTAGGAGGTTGACGATGTTCTTGACGTCCATTAAATGCTTTCTGCTGCTTGCGATAACAATGGTCAGGATCCAAGCCCCTCCTATTTCCCAAATACACATACTTATGATAACACTTCAAGTATTCAGACTCGATATCCTCCCCACACAATGGACATGCCTCTTTCCCATGCACCGTATGCCCAGAAAGGTCGCCATAAGCCGGATAGTCGGTTATTGTACACAATAACATCGCTCTCAAATTGAAAGTTTCATTCCTATATGCATCAAATACTTCTATCCCCCTATCCCACAAAATTCGCAAATCATCTAAAAGAGGTTCCAAATAGACATCTATATTATTTCCAGGTTGTTTAGGGCCGGAAATTAACAACGACAACATCAAGTACTTTCTTTTCATGCACACATATGGAGGTAAGTTGTATATTGCCAACACTACTGGCCAAGTACTATGTTGGGTACTCATGTTTCCATGTGGGTTCATTCCATCAGTGGACAGCGCTAGGCGTAAGTTTCTAGGTTCAATGCCGAAATCGGGATACTTAGCGTCGAACGATTTCCATTGCATACCATCTGCCGGGTGTCTTAGCTTCCCATCATTTATTCTTCCAGTTTCATGCCAAGTTAACATTTTTGAATCATTGCTATTCGCAAACATCCTTAGGAATCTTGGTATCACTGGAAAATACCATAACACCTTAGCCGGGATCCCTTCCTTATCCTTATAACGCCACTCAAAACAAACCGGACAATTGGTTAAGTTTTGATATAATTTTCGATACAATACGCAATCATTTGGACATTCATGTATTTTCTCATATTTCATACCCACCCCTCTAATTAGTTTTTTAGCCTCATATGTCTTAACGGGAAGAACATTACCATCTGGAAGCATGTCGTTTATCAAGGCTAATAAACTAGTGAAACATGTGTCACTAACCCCATTTGCCCCCTTGATCTTATACAACTTCACCACAGCCGACATCTTTGTGTACTTACAACCAGGGTATAGAGGCGCTTCAGACTCACACAACTTCTTATACATGTTGTCAAGGTCATCCAAATTAATGTTTTCATCTTCAAAAGCATTTGATTCATCATCCTTTTCTTCATTATCTGTAGACCCAACATTCAACTCGTCTGCTTCCAACTCAACATACTCGGCAAACTCGGGATCATCAGTTATCCTTTCGTATACCTCAAGATCATCTTCTTCAAAAATATTATCTTCCTCTAATGATTCCCCATGAAAAATCCAACGGGTATAGGATCGACTAAAACTATACTTTTCTAGGTGAATTTTAACGTCCGGAAGAGCCATATACCTAATATTACCACATCTTTCACAAGGGCATGGAATACTAGAAGAACCATTCAAATTGTTCGCAACGACTTCATAAAATTCAGCTAAACCATCCTTATAGTTTGGGTCACTCATATTCGCAGCATTCCTCCAAGTTCGAGTCATTTATCTACATTCGTAGTATATATAGTAAGCCAAGTAATTCAGAAAATCCAACTAATTAAAACTAATTCAATAATAAGCCAACTAATTCAGAAAATGCAATGTATAAGGCAACTAATTCACAAATAAACGAAATTCATGAAATCAATAAAGAAAAATTATTAGAATACCTGATTAATAAGAAATAGCAGACGGAGATGATGACAAAGAGACGATCAGGAAATCAATAAATTATATTTAGTGTTTGTGTTTTTGTGTTGCAGTACAGTATTATTAGTGTTCTGTGTTTTTTTTTCATCTTTATTAAACGTATTGACAACGGTTATTATTCATATTCACCGTTGTTATTAGGTTACCTATTTACAACGGTTAACAAAGTTAAATCCGTTGTTACAACTAACAACAACGTACAACAAAATCATCTCCGTTGTTATTAATTTAAGCCAAATAATGCGCAAAATTAATAACACATTATAACAACGGGTTTTTCATACCCGTTGTTATTAATTTTTATTATTTCGCGCTAAATTAATAACAACGGACATATAATAAACTGTTGTTATTAGTAAATTTATTTACAACAGTTATTTTAGTTCACGCCGTTGTTAAACCTAATAACAACGTTTGAAAAACTAACACCGTTGTTATTAGGTTTAATAAAATTCCGCGGAAAAATATTTATCCATTCCACAACGGTTTTTCTTTATTTTCGTGAGTATGCGTTGTTGATGGGGCGTTGTTATTGCCTGTATTTGTAGTAGTGATCCTTTAGAAGCTCAACTAATTCCCAAGTCTTATTATCCTCCAAGGCCTGAATTTCTTTATTCATTGCCTCAACCCATCTAGGATCTTTTTGAGCTTGAGTGAATGTGTAAGGCTCATGTTCTTGGAGAACATTAGCTAATCATCCTACATATTGACTATCAAAGTCTTGTAACTCTTTCAGCACAGTTGCATGGAGAGCATTGGTAGGATTTCCTGATACAACACTTGTTTGCAGTCCAGATAATTTTAATGGACAATTGTATTGTTTCAAAATAACAGATGGCTGTCTAGGCCTAACAGACCTCCTGACAGGTAGTTGTGGAATAATTGTCTCATGACTATTGTCAGAAACAACATGATCATGAATAATAATTGCATCATTATCCATAGGAGTATCAGAATTAGTAGTTTCATAATTATTATTTAGGACAAGAATCTCTGTATTTTGAGTCCTTTTAGAAGGCAAAATGCAATTAGAAGAAGCAGGATTCACAATTTGATTATTTTGGGAAATATAAGTAGTTGCATCAAAAGGAAAATCACATTCCCTGAAAATGACATCCCTACTAACAAAGACCTTCCTAGTTTCCATATCATATAGTCTATACCCCTTTTGATTATGTGGATAACCTAGAAAAATGCACTTCATAGCCCTAGTTCCAAATTTATCAGAGTATGTAGGTGGCATTGAGGAATAGCAGCAGCAACCAAAGACTCTTAAAGTAGTGTAGTCTGGCAGATTACCAAACAATATTTCATATGGAGTTTTCCAGTTAATAGTAGAGGATGGCATTAAATTAATCAAATGTGTAGCAGTAAGAAGACAATCCCCCCAAAACTTGACAGGTAGATGAGCATGAATTCTAAGTGATTTGGCAGTATCTAGTAAGTGTCTATGTTTTCTTTCAGCCCAACCATTATGCTGTGGTCTACCTACAATACTTGTTTGATGTACTATTCCTCTACTTTTAAACAAAAATCCACAAGCATGGTGAAGAAATTCACTCCCATTATCACTCCTAATTGTCTTAACCACATCTTTGAATTGTTCCTCAATATAAGCAAAAAAATCCTTAGCAAGGCCAGGAACTTGATCCTTTGTTTGAAACAATATGGTCCAAGTATTCCTAGAATGATCATCTAAATTAGTCAAAAAAACTTTTGCACCAGACAAGGCAGGAACTCTATAAGGTCCCCGAACATCAAAATGAAGTAGCTTAAAAACATAAGATGCTCTAGATTTACTAACAGGAAAAGGCATTTGATGATGCTTTGCAAGAATACATGTTTCACAATGAAAATTGCAAGATTTTATAAAATTGTTCCTACTTACAACATTCAACTTATCTATAGAAATATGACCTATTCTAGAATGCAACAAACTAACATCTTTGGTATCCTTTTTACAACTGCCCATAGCAGCAAAATTAACACTAGATGAAGACAACAATTTGAAAACTACTGCAGCTAACTTGTCAATCAGAGACTGTGTGTAATCATTATAAAACCTATACAAATTCCCTATTCTTTTTCCTGTAGCAATGATTTTCTTATTGAAAGGGTCCTGAAAAAGACAAGATTTAGGCAAGAAAACAGCAGTTAATCTGTACTATCGAGCAATTTAGTGACTGACAGTAAATTTTGCTTAAAATCATCAATGAGTAAAACATTTTTTGATGTTATAGCAGGTGTCAACATAACATCACCAGTAATTCGAACAATTTTTGTAGTGCCATCAGGTAATCCTATGAGAACAGGGTTCTTTAATGTCATCAAATTATGCAATAAGTTAACATTATATGTCATATGATCTGAAGCACCAGTGTCAATAGTCCAATCATTAAATGAAAACATAGTATTTGCAGAATGTGCATAATGAAGAATACCTGCAAAATTGGATGATGAGATAACATGCTTAGATTCAGAAATCCTCTTCATAACCTGATCAACAACTGAAGAAACCAGGCCATCCATCATAGAGGAATCAAAAGAAATAGACTGAGAACAGCTGGCGTCATTATCAACATCCAAAGGAGAAACTTCATCAAGAATGTCAACATTATTTGCTGTTCTTCTGAAATTAGCATTTCCCCAGGTCTACTAGGATTGAACTTCCCTCTCCCTTTGTTATTCTTGCTTGGAAAACCAACAACCAGAAAATACTTGTCAACAGAATGGCCTATCTTCCCACAAGATGTGCATTTATTAACCCTAAAACACTCATCAATATTGTGATTATTCATCTTGCAAGGACTGCAATACTTCTGATCAGAATTTGGGTCAACATAAGGTCCATTCTTCTTGGGTTTGTGAGACAAATCAGAAGCTTTATAACTAGCATACGCATTGACATCAGTAATGTTATCTACATCATCAGATAGTTGTTTCCGTTTCTCTATCTTCTGTAACAAACATAAAACTTTGATGATTGTTGGTATTGGTTCCATGGATAGAATCTATGTCATGATATTATCATACCCATTATTCAAACCCATCAAGAACTTGATTAACTTGGCATGTTGATCACGAGAATGCATTCTTTAAGTAAAGTACATGTACAAGCAGCTAATTTACCACAAGAATAGTTCGGAACAGCATCCAAACTATCCAATGTTCCCCATAAATGCTTGACTTTGCTGTAGTATTCCAATAAAGAAGAATTTGATTGAGATACAGAGTTTAGTTCTTGGGTGAGATGATAAATTTCAATGGAATTTGATTGCCCATATCTTTCCATGAGTTCATCCCATAGTTCTTTGGCAGTTCGAATGTACTTGAGATTTTCCCTTAGAGGCTTGTCCATGGAGTTTAGGTTCCACTTAAGGACCATTAAGTCACAACGAATGAATTGATGGTACTTCCTATCTGTACTTGCAGGTTTGGTTAATATCCCATTGATGAAACCATCCTTGTTTTTTTGCTGCAAGTGCCATCATAACATCTTGTTTCCAACTGAGGAAGTCATAATCATCAAACAAAGTTGCAGTAATTTGAGAGAATGATTGATCAGAAGAGGAAAGATAAAGAGGATCATCATAGAAATCATAAGGATCAGGTGTTTGATTTGGAACTTGATCAGGCATAATGTTGATGAATATTGTATAGGAAGATGAAGATATGAATGCGGAAGCGTATGTTTGTTATATGTTCTTGATTATGAAAGAAGATGATACCATATAAAAAAACCAATAATTTTGTATTGGTGTTATGTTATTGATAAGCATTTAATTAGTCACATTTTTCCTCTCATTTTCGTCCCTATTTTGGTCCGTTTACACGGATTTGCGTGCCCTTGATTGCATTTTGCTTCCCGATTTCCCGTGCTATGAATGTCGATCTCAATTTGCAGGATTTAAGGCGGAAATGAAGAAATCGGAACATAAAGGCCTTGAATGAGTCGGGATTCGGAGATGAGATGAAGAAATGAGGCAAGGAAGCTCCAGGTGGTGCAGGCCGGTCTACCCACCGGCGGCCGGCCACCCGGCTCAGAGCACAGTTCCACAAATGAAGGAAAAATAGAGGGAGAAGAAATGGCCCAGGTAGTGCCGGCCGGTCATCTGGCGGCCGGTCGACTACCCCGCCTGCGCAACATCAGTAAGCACTTGGGAAGTTCATTGTGCTCCAGGCCGGTGGGTGGCCGGCGGCCGGTCACCCGGCTGGGAACGCATTTCTCATACTTAGCATAATTTTTGAAGACGAGAAGAAGGAGGCTACTGATGTGCTCCAGGCCGGTCAGAGGGCCGGCGGCCGGTCGACCGGCCAGGAACACAACTCCGCATTTTCAACCCCTCTTCTATTTTCTTCCTTAATTTCGAGATACCTATATATACCCCCCCCCCTAATTTTTGTAAGAAGTTTTATCATTATCTCTTAGCACAAAACCCTAGATAATTTGTAATCTCTAATACTCACTAATTACTCTCCTAATCGTTCCCTAATTAAGTTTAATTTCTCAATTCAAGTTAGTAGATCTAGTCTTTCTTAGTAGAACTATCATAGTTTGGGGTTTGTATTGGAGATTTTGGGTGAAGACATTCTCCCTATTCATTAATACAAGCTTTGTTGGCATAAATTTCTCATCTTTTTGTTATTTATGCAATTTATTTTCATTTCTAGTTTATTGTTTATCATTTGATTGTTGTAATTAATCATTTCCTTAGCATGATGTTCATTTCATTATTCCTAGTCTTTAGTTGTTTGATTTCTTATAACATGAGTGAGTAGTCTCCTTCTAGGGTTTAAGGGGAGCCTAAGGGAGGATTATGTGGGATAATTAGTTGGGTAATTAGTAGACTTGTGGTAATAATTAGAGTGTTACTCATATGCACACTAGGTGTTTGATGAATTGTGTAAACGAAAGTTGCCCACTTTATCAAGTATCGTTTGATTATCTCTTAAGCGACGGTGGTAGAGATGATTAGACTAGTGTCTATATGAGTGATTTGAGACAAATGCGATGGCTTTGTGGAAGATTATTAATTGTTGAGACATTAGCAATTAATTCTACTCAAATTTATTACCCGCTTGCTAATTACTTGACTAACCCATTAATCCCCCTAAGGTGAACCTTTTACCTTAGTTTTCCTTATATTGTCTTTGCCCGAATCATTTTAGCGATTTCTTGCATTTTCTAGTTCTTAGTTAATCTTCTCATCCAACCTTTGTTAGGCTAGAATAGGACTCATTCGAACTTGTAGTTGACCCCTCCATCCTCGTGGATTCGACCCCTTTATACTACTTATATCGGGTTTATTTTTGATGTTTGAATTGACGACAAATCGATCATCAGTTATTATGATTGAATTCTAGTGTTTGATGTTTAAGAGTGATTTTGTTTTCATATCATTAAATTGTATCTTACAATGAGGCTTATGCATGTATTTATACTGTTAATCTAACCGACATATCTTAACTAACCTCTAACAAACTATAGTCAATCTTTGACCAGGTTAGTTAAATAACTAACCTCTAACTAACTCAATGCTGCTGTATATCAATAAACTTTATGCAAGTGTAAACTCTCGACTAACCCGGAGGTATTTTGTTATTCATTAAATAGTTATCAATTCCAATACCCCACAGGAGCTTGAGATGCACAATGCGCAATGAGTTTTTCTTGTTTATTATAATTATAAATGTATGTATAATAAGGTGAACTGTCGTTATATTTTGATGAATTGAAGTTCACATGATTTTAATGATCGTTTATTTTTTGTATTCATATTACTATGAGAATAATATTGCGATGTTTAAAACTCCTTTTACTTGAGTCCTTAGGTGGAGATAGAGCGACCCTGTAACCAAAATCTGAATTGAAGCGTCTATGAGTTGTCTTACCGACAATTTGTCGAAGATAGTTTGACGAGAACTCAAGCTAATTAAAAGTGGGTATTGACAGAAGATTTTGAAGTTTCTTTGTAGGTCTATCACTCTATCCCAATTAGGCTTGGTAAATAGGACATTTGATTCGATTACGGTTCAGGTTAAATCGGTTCGATCTAAATCGGGTTGACCTTAGTTTTAATTTCTTTATTTTTTTTGAGAGAATAACCTCCAAAGAGGTTAAGTCACTGCATCAAAATTAAATGAGAAAGAATCGATCAAAGTTTGTGCAACCGCTCCCTCCCATTCTTTTCTACCTATTACCCAAGGCCTAGCATTAGCCTTACAATGGGCAATTCTATTAAATTCTCTACGAGTAAAAGAAAAGACAATAGAATTAAAATGGCTACTCAGCAAATAAATATCTTCGTAAACTAAATGCACTTCGGCTCTTGCCTTCGTCTTTGTGCTAAGGTCATGAATTACTCCTTTGCAATTGCTTTCAACAACAATGTTCGTGCGTCCCGTTCTCCTTGATTCCTTCATACCAAGTAGAAGCACCTCCGCTTCTGCCATATTTGGATCTCGAGTCTCCTTGAATTGAACAGCCACCGTCCAGATCACCTCCCCCTTTTTCTCAGTAACACACGACCCCTAATCCCGTCCCC
>JAIUZE010013444.1:0-10271 GCA_022085475.1 Heliosperma pusillum
AAATGTGATTTCGGGATTCTGGCCAGATTTATACTAGGACTGTATTATTATCGTCGTTCTACCAGGAGGAAATTAGTCCACATATACAAAATGAATTGAATCGTGTATGCGTTCAGGGAAATGCTTATCTCGTGGATGCCTTTTAATCATACTTGTCATGTACACGGTGCTAGTGCGTTTCATTTACCGTGAGAGATGTCGTCAACGTATTGTATGTTTGATTGGATGATAATATGATGGATTATTTGTGATCATTGGATAACTTGGCATGGTTTGTTTGTCGAGTCTCAATCTTATCAAACTTATACCGCTAACGGTGAGATGTAAGCCCTAGTGAGCGTATTCGGTGGCCTAAGAGTGTCTTCCCCGAGTATTTGTATAACATGATGGATTCGGATTTGATTACATATGCTCTTATCATTATATATTGAATTGCCTATCTATCCTTATCGTATTCACATGTATATCTATATATGCATGCTTCTACTTTTGTATTTCCTTTTATGTACGTTTAATGTGATATGGCTGGGAGAACCCGGAGTTACTCCCCACTGACTGTGGCGTTCATGTTTTTCATTGATGAACAGGTTGCTTGATTTGGATGGCTTTTTGGCTTATGATATTTTGGGTTCGGGTGTGAGCTAGCGGGCGTTGTCCCTGGAAGATTTACCTCTAGACGTTATTTTAGCTAGTTGCTAATCACTTTGACATTGTTAACCTTTTGAGAGACTACGTCTCTTGTTGTAGTATATTTCGTACTTTGGTTTGTAATATTTGACACTCCTCGTACTTTCTATCTTGCATGTATAAAGGTTTTAAAAATATCGTATTTCCGCAAATTAAATCACATACTTGTATGTTTTACTTCCGCATTCGCGAGGGTTGTCACAATTACAGTTCAAGTCTGGTGA
Organism: Heliosperma pusillum; assembly: GCA_022085475.1. NCBI lineage: Eukaryota > Viridiplantae > Streptophyta > Magnoliopsida > Caryophyllales > Caryophyllaceae > Heliosperma > Heliosperma pusillum. Next base: position 912 of record JAIUZE010013444.1, read on the forward strand.
CTGAGTAGGCTGAAAAAGTAACTCTATATGAAATCCATCTGAATTTGCAGCCGCCATAAAGTCGGGATCATTATTAGTAATGTGAGGTCTAGCATTGTCTTGTTGGATGTATATATGTTTGTTTAATCCTTCCGGCTATACACTTTTAGTAGCTGGTATAACGTTTTCAAGTAGAGTCTCTTTGATGACTTGTTTTGTGATTGATTCAATTGGCTTTGTCTCCAAAGTCCCCCTTCGCCTATTTCTGCTTGCCCTAAGTGCTGGTTGTTACTTTGTAAATGGAAACATGCCTATTTTTTGGGCAAATATTAGTTCACCATTTGCTGAAAATATTGGCCTACTAACTGCACACATAAACATCACTTTTGTGAGAAATCGCTTTGATTGGTAGCTTCTATATGAAAGCTCCTCCCCCTTCACAACATAGACTTTTTCATTGTCACTTCTAATATAGAACCACTTCTCATCCATGTGGATTGTGTTGCTCATTTATTTGAACATTATTTCAGTTCTTGGCATATTATTGAGATCGATAACATCTTCAACTACTTGTTTTACTACTACTGACTTAAGTGAGTACAATACCCTTTGCTCCTTGTGTAAATCACTTAGTTTTGGATGTAAAGGGCTTGAATGAGGTTTAAGCAAGCCATCTTTCACCCATGAACGGACTGTTCCAACCGATACACCATTGGAGTCTGCCACCCTCTCTATTGTATCCCTACGAGAGTATGCTAGTGATTTGATATGCTTTACGTTTGGGAAAATTCTTTTCCTGTTTTTGTTGCCTATCCTACCACTCTTTACATCTAATTTTTCACCTACTAACCTTGTTCTTTTGGCAAGTCTCCATATATGAGAAATAGTTCTATCCTTCACATTGTACCTCACGGCGGGTTCCTTTATTGAACCATGAGATAGCTTCCCAGATTCCGACTTTTGAAGCAAGAATATGGCAACTTCAGTCCGCATCTCTTCCGACATACACTTAAAACCCATGTTGGTTTATGTAATTTATTGTAGTTTATGCAAACTTTTTTTGTAATTTCTGGACATGAACTGTTTTAATTTATGGACATATGACTGTTTTTTCTTGACAAATGAACTGTTTTTTTACATACCTGTTTTAATTCTGGACAATTTTTAATTTCTGGACAATTTTTTGTATTTCTGGACGGATTGATTGTAAGGGTGGGAAAATGGTGTTCTTATTTGTTTGTAAATGAATGAGGAGTAAATTGTGTTAATATATACCTTTATTCTGAAAAGTGTAACTTTGGGGGGAAAAGTACACCACCTTTTGGTGGGATGTTTAAAATATTGAAATTTTAGGTGGAAAATGTTAGATTAATCAACTTTGTTAATCACCCTCTTTTTCTATACTAATAAAGCTGTTTTGTTTCTTTCAATTGTCCTTTTATTACTTTTTTATTTTTTTCTTAAGATTTGTGCAAAATCCATTATGGTAGAGTGGAGTTGAAGGGAGGAAGTATATCTTATATTTTAGACATTACTTTTATACCTAAATTAATCGCAAAAGTCACACAAACAAAAATACAAACCTATGCTAATACTACCATATTTGTCAACATGAGCACAAAGGGTTATTTATTATGAAGATACATTTCCTTACATGCTTAGATATCATCGAGACAACACACGACTTACTAATCTACTAACTCGCAACATCTTTCACCGTTACCTATGTTTACCTTTTGAATTAAAACATTAACCAACAAGTGCAGCGACAAATATATGATGCACGCTCAACTTACATGTTCGAGATAGATATTCGACTAGTATAGGAATCGATTTTGTAACCTCGAGAGGTGTATATTGTGACAGATACACTTTTGGTGTGATTTAAAATAACTTTGAATTTGATTTGAGTGGCTATTTTAGGGCAAGTATATCAGCGTGCTTGGGCTACTGTCTTAGGCTGAGATTTGCGTGATTGAAGAGGTGTAGGCTCTCAAGAGAGGGTTAGAGTGGTGGTGGTTTCGTAACAGAGGCAGCAACGAATGATGGCGTGGCGACGAATGGTGGCAAAAGTGGGCTGGTCTGGTCTGAATTAGTTCTAAAGAGGAAAAAAAGGTGTCTTTAGGTCACTTTTTTGGAAGATGAATCAAAGGGAGTACTAGTGTAGACATCGTGTCTATATATACCTTCCGGAAGCCACCTGATGACGGACAATGTTTAACATTTCATTTTCTTTTGATGAGATTTTGTAAGTCAGGTTATAAAACGTTTCTCGAACATATTGGTCAACGTCTGATTCGACATCATGTAAATACTGTTGCGTTTAGATTGATAGTAATTAAAGTCAATTTCGATTCCAAGTCAAAAGTCATCCCAAAATCTCGTCTCCTTTAACTATGCTTGAATTAAACATGTTTGCATCTTATCATAATCAGGTTTTTAGTGGAACCATGTAAACATGGCATTTCGTACAATTACATACAAGTATTTATAGTTGTACAATACTATATACATCTAGAGATATCATCCTTCTTGTACAGAAAAAGGGGTGTGTAAATTATGAGTACACTCTCTTACAATGTACTCACAAGTAGTAGCAACTTGAGACTATCAATGTGCGAAGTCGACTGGCCTAGGGTAGTGCAAAGCACATATTATTTAACTAGTACATATAAAATTGTTAATTTTCATCTATTATTTGAAAAAATAAATTGCAAAGTAAGTAAAAACAATCCATGACGATTATATAGAAAGAAATCATTTCACGTATCGTTCAGTATATATTGAAAGAATAAACGAGAAGAAAAGGAAGAGACAATTATCCCCTTATTTATCGAAAAACAAAGAGAGAATAACATGTCCACTTAAACTCAATATATATTTTAACATATTTAATAAATTTTCTTTGTTTTTTTATATCATATATTTTTACATTGCATTGGAACTTAAATAAATCTCAAAACTCACACACAAACAAAATTATAAAAAGTATACTAATACCAACATATTTGACAACATCGACACAAAGGGCTGGCTATTCAATAGGAAAATATGTTTCCACACATGCTTAGACCTCAACGGGACAAAACGCGACTTACTAATCTATCCAACTGACCCACAACATTCTTCATCGTTGGCCTATCTTCACCTTTTGAATTAAGACATTGACCCACAAGTTCGACCAGAAACTTAATCTCTTCGATTGGAGCATCGATTATAAATTGTGGCTCTAGGATTAAGGCAACTTGATCCAACTTTATTAATTCGACAAAGTCTGTTGATAGGTTCCTAAATTCAGAACCCTTTAATTGATAAACCGCTTTTTTCCTCGTTAAAAGCTCTGCAACTAATACCCCAAAACTATAGACATCGCTCTTCTCGGTTAACTCGCTTGAAAACAAGTATTCTGGGTCAAGATACCCAAGTGTTCCTTGAACTGCAGTAGCCCATTTTGTTTGATCCAAAGGTATGGCCCTCGACCCTCCAAAATCCGATATCTTTGCAGTGTAATTTTCATCTAACAAAACATTTGCCGATTTGATATCTCTATGAATCACAGGGCAATTAGCTGCAGAGTGGAGATATGCAAGTGCATCTGCAATCTCGTAAACAATCCTAAGACAATGGCGCCAATTGAGCCAAGATCCATGGATAACATTGTGAATATGGTTGAATAATGCACCATTTGGAACAAACTCGTAAATTAAGAGAGGAACCTCAACTTCTAAGCAGCACCCAAGAAGCTTAACCACATTCTTATGGTTTAGTTGAGAAAGAATCAACAACTCATTAATAAACTGATCTATTTGATTTTCGTCCACTACTATAGCTTTTTTAATGGCTATTAAACTTTTATCTTCTAAAATGCCCTTATAAACTATCCCAGAACCGCCTCTACCGGCAATACAATCGTCTTTGAAATTATTCGTGGCCATCTTCAACTGTTTTTGTGTGAATATAGTAATAGGTTGTGAGCCGCCATCATCAATGGAAGAAAGTTGCTTTTTCAATAATAATCCGCCATTTTTCGTAAATAACTTCTCTTTCAATCTCAGTAGTCGATGCTTTCGTATTGTTAGGTATATCCATGTTATACCAATGCCTAAGGATATAAAACCGATCCCCAGACCTACACAAAACTTTTAAAATAAGTTCACATTTGTAATTGAAATATTTTATAGCTATCAATGTCTAATATAAACAAAGTACATTGGAGTTTTTTTACCATTGTAGTTAGAAGTGGAAGATGGATCGGGGCAGATTTAGGTCAAGTCATTTTGGGTCTGCCACACAATTGGGAACAGTTCGGGTCATTTCGGATTTCGGATTTTGGATTTTGGGTTAGTTTTGGATGTCAAGTTGTCGAGTTATTTCTAATTTGGGTCACTTTTGGTTGAGTCATTTTTTAGGCCGTTGGGTCAATGTTCACAACATTTTAATTAGTACTAATATGACTAACTAAAATTATCATACAAACATGTGATATTTATAATGGGGCGCTGCAACCAATGCACCCTTAATACTTATACATTTATGTACCCTATGTGAGTTGTATTTTAATCAAATGTATAGAATTGATTGGAAAGGAAGAAGTACTTTCGAATAAACTCTACCGGCAAGAAAATTAGGAGTATTAACTAATTCGTCCAAAATTCAGTTACAAGGTAATATATTCACCCTCGAAAATGAATAACAATGTCATCCATTCGCGCCCCCACAACACATGAACAATCTTATACTTTCCTTCACTTTATTTTCATTTCATGTACATGCATGGTAGAACTTGTTGTAGAACATGAGCAAGAACCATGTTATAAATATGAGACTTTTTTACCATGTTCTAAAATATTCTAGAACTAAGTATTTCGAATGTTCTAGAATAGTGTAAAACCTTCTAGATCGTACTTGACGATTTCTTTATATATTAGAATATTCTAAAAGGTTGTGAATGTTCTAGGTGTATCAGAGAAATCTAAAATCTTTTAGAGACATCTTGTATGTATAGATGTATTCCAGAGTTTTACAAGTCTAGGTCAATATAGAATATCCTATTCTAGAGTGTTCTTGTGCTGCAAAAGAAGGAGGAGGAACACTATAAATAAGAGTTTTCCCCCTCGTTCCCATTTCCATGCGTCCACAACAATCTAAAAAACTTTAAAAAAAAAAAAAAGACTTCAACTAATCAAATAAACCAACTTTTGTCCACTCTAGTTCCCCCTTTACAACCTTATACAGTAACAAGTGGCATCAGAGCTATAAAAACTTAAGGCCACAAAATAAAATTATGACTTTTCTACCAAAAAAAAATCTACTCATTACCGCCCCTCGAATTTTTCGTGGTGAAAATTATGAATGTCCATGCATTTAAATGATGCTCTTCATAAGGGAAAATGCACTATTTGAGCTAATAGAAAATGGTCTCTAACAACAAAATAAGGCCTCGAAAACACTCAACTTTCCTATAAGAAGATAAATTAGAATGAATTAAAGGACGCCAAACCTTGTCCTGTACACATAATACTGTTACGAAAACCATTTTTGTCCAAAATAATACGGGCTTCCCTGCCGCAAAAGAAGTATGAGATACAGTCCAAAAACTAATTCCATAGTGATAAAAAATATAAGAATTATACGTCTAAATACTCTAAGAAAATATTTTGAAAATCTAAAGATTGGGAATAATGAAGACATACAAACCTGAACCTTTAGCGTGATGGAGATACTTCATTTAATGAAGATATATGGTGAAGGTATTTCAGCTACGAGAATTGTGTAAAAATAATTCCCGTAACCTTAATTGAATGGTTCAACTTGATTGTTACTGTTTGTTTAAAAAATCAAGGGACCCATCAAATCCCACCGTGACGAAGCTATTTGGATCCTTTTCCCATGATTAAAAAACATTCAAGAATCAAGAATCTTTAAACGAACATGTGTTTTGATAAAAGGCATAAAGCAATATGGACGATAAAAAGTGGCGATCGTGGTAAATTTTTAAAGGGAAAAATCCCTCCTTATGGCCTGTATGGAAAACAACTCACGGTGAAAAAGATTTTTATTTTTTAAACGGAAAACTCAATGATACCATTGTAAGAAATATGGGCACATTGAAAAGAATTGTAAAAAAAAAAACAAATGGGGGTATGAAACAAAGTTGGATCCTAGATGGATCAATCAATGAATATAAAGCTAGATTGGTCATCAATCAATGAATATAGAGCTATATTGGTCGTTAAGGGGTGGTAATCCAATTGTTCCAGTTGCTTGTCATGATATTGTGAGGACTCTTATGTAATTTTTCAAGAATGATGGAAAAGTTAGATCTTTCTTCCTTAATGGACATCTCAAGGAGGAGATTTACATCGAGTAGCCATCTGGTTTTGCTAGACAAGAGAAAAAATAAAAGGTGTGCAAACTTTTAAAGGCTTTCTATAGTGGCAAACAAGGTTCATGGTTATTTGGGGAAAAAAATTTGGTCCGAAGAGAAGCAAAATATGGCTCAAATATTTAACTTTATTCTAAAGGTATAGTGAGAAGTGTACTATAAGTAAAGTTATAGAGAAGTTCTTTTACAAGAGTACTAGAGATAAGGTTCATAAATGTTACAAGTGCATCTAGATGAACCTAGAATCTTTTAGAGACACCTTGTTTGTATAGAAGAACTCTATAGTCTTACAAGTCTAGGTCACTCTAAAATATCCCCTTTCTAAAGAACTCTTATGATGTAAGAGAAGGAAAAGGAAGACTCTACGTCCTCCAATTTCCATGCATCCACTACAATCTAACAAATCATTCAACAAAAACTTTAACTACTCAAATAAACAAACATTCTCTATTCTAGTTCTCCCATTTACTACATTAACTATATACCAATAAATGGTATTAGAGCTACAAAGATATTAAGGGTAAAAAACAACTATGCCTTCTAGATCAAATATACACATAATATTTTTGAAATTTATAGTCAAAGTTTTTAATTTTTTACAAGTGTACCTTCTTTTATTATTCCCCATACACCCCCCCCCTACACTACACACCCTCCCCTCCCACCTTAAAATTTTCACCCCCTTAAGTTCAAATTCGTGCTCAGCCACTGACATTTTTCCTATTTCGCTCTATATGTTTATTTTTATTTTTTTCATTTGTTGCTTTTCTCACAAGCTTCTAGCGAAGAATTAACAAAATACGAACAAAGGTCTTTGACAAAAAAGTTTTTCATATATTGCAAAAATGTTGAACTTGAGGTCTAACGTTATGTATAACTGGTTTCTAAATATAAAATTCTGATTTATAGTATATAGAAGTTGTAGAGTGGTTGAAAAAATATGTATAATTAAACTTTTTTTTATCCAAACTTTATAGGTTTTAGTGAAGCTTCTTTATATTTTTGTAAGAAATGTAAAAAGAGTTATTTTTAAACTAGTTAAGTGTAAAATACGGAGTAGATATTTAATTAATATCATAAACGTTATAAGAGAAACGATAGATACGAATATAAATATCCCATAAGAACGTAAACAAAAAGTGAAAAGGTAGTATTGAAAAAATATCAAACTTTAGGGACATAGTCCTTTTTAAAAGCAACATATATTCTAAAATATATATTAGGCTCAATATAGATATCATTAAATGAACCATATAACATGAAAACATGTCGTCTAATGGGAAAGATGGTTTTATCACAAATTTTGTAAATAACGAAGGCACCATATTTCCATGAAAATGCTTGAGAAAAAATGACTTGTGTATGTATGATGTACAAACTAATATGTAGTATTTAGTAGATGACTTACCCAGTAACAATCTTATGGAAGATTTTAGAACACAAACGCTCCCGCCACGCTCGTACGCAAAGGAACATTCAACAATTTCTGGTAACCAATAATGAACAAAGCAAATATTAGGATAAAAATAAGTAAGTGAAAGAATTATCAATTTCTGGAACACGGAGTGAGTGAGTGAGTAACAACTAAAGATTTATCTCACATCGAACGACCATATTGAAATATTTCGAATTCACCTTACCCAAACCCATAAATACATTGCAAAGTTGAGTTGACCTAATTGAGCTGATTTTTGAGTAAACCAACTCAAAATAATAATAACTGATTCCGTGAGGACAACAAAACCGTTGACTTTTTGGCCTTTGTAAGATAATTTGTGCAATTCTTTTTATAATGTTTAAAAGTCGTTTAAAAAGGTTTGTCATATCCTAGAAAATCAATATAGCTTTCTTACCTTATACAAAACCAAAATCTAAATCGAGATTGATTTTTTTTATATTTTACGATTTACTCATTACAGTACAATTTTAACTATTTTAACCTTTTACTTCGCCACCTATATATTACATAAAAAAAAAACTAAGAAAAAAATCACCCATAAAGTTGTATAATAAAATACAACAATGCAACGTCCTCAAATTTTCACTTGTACACAACCAACATCCAACCCCATTATTCATCCTCCACTCTCACCAACTTGTACCCCTGCCTTCGACCTCTATCCCTATCCCCAAGCAACCTACTCCCTCCATTAGTCTGACAGTCCCTATCCCTAATCGAAAAGCCACGACACCCTATGACACCTCCGTACGATGCTCCTCGACTGCACTGCTCTTCCTCTGTCGTCCATCTATCCCGCCTTCCAACCGCTAACAAACAATGATTTGACTGTAGAACATTATTTTTATATAGATAAAACCTTAAATAGAAAAAAAAAACGATTTAAAACGATTAATATGTACTCCCCCAACCCGGTCAATTATTGTCATATTCCATTTTTTGGTGTCTCAGTCAATTGTTGTCATTTCAATATTAAGAACGTTTATATGAGTAATTAGGCCTCCCAATAGGGATTTATCCATTTGTCAGCCACTAAGTATAAATACAAATGGTCCCCTACTACTATTTTCTTTGTCTTTGTGGCAAAATGAAATGACAACAATTGACCGGGACGGAGGGAATAATAATTATGCAATTAATCATCATTCATAATTGAAGAAACTAGTTTACTCTTACTTGATGTAGAATTTACAATAGAGAGAAATAGGTTTCAAGTTTTTTAGCTAGGATTATGCAAATGAATAATAATAGGTAAAAAGTACAATATTGAGTAAAGTAAAAAATATATTTAGAAAATAAATTACGGTAACTTTAACTCAATTGAAAATTAAAATAAACTGAAATGACGAGTTCGTAGAAGAAAAAAATCACATGTGCAAACTAAATATAAGTTGTACATGCCAGTTACACTTAGTGTAATTTATCTCTCAGATTTATACATTATCCTTCAAACTCATCCCAAAATCTAATTTTCCAATTCACTTTTTTTTTCTTTGCAAAAGTGAGGTTTCAAAAAAGGTAAAAATAATTAAAACAC
>JAIUZE010013444.1:10291-21495 GCA_022085475.1 Heliosperma pusillum
TCATATAACGAAAAATATATTTACATAAAAAAAGTTTAATTAAAAAAATATGCAATTGAAATACATCCAAGTTCATATTAAAAAAATCCATATGTAAGCTTCGGCTTATACTTGCATAAATTTTTTCAGATTATATCACTCTAATACTTACATGAAATCCATTAAATTCGCATATAGAGGGTCTTATAGAGAATATATATTGATGCAAATTGAATATGTGAGGAAAATTAAAGGGAGATTTTTCTTTTATTATGGCCAATACATATTTTGGGCATTTAGGATGTAAATAGAGTATGAGGGAGTCAGGTGAGAAGGACTGATGAGAGGGGCAAAATATGTGACTGAGGTGAGACGTTTAGGGTATAGGTAATTAGGAAGGGAAAAATGAAGAAGAGAAATTGATAGAGGGGGTCGGCGGATGGGAGATCAAATTTTAGGGGTTTTATCTTAAAGTTATATTTTTGGGTTGATATTTTAATTGAGATTCATAAGACCTTTTGGGTTGGGTTTTGTTGTATACTAATTTTTTTTCTAATATAAAATCAAATATCAAATATTTATTGGAGGCCAAATCTATCTCCAACTTTGGGTTAATTCTTTTTAAACATAATGTAATTGAGATATTTTTCTTTTAATGTGAGTAAGATAAATGTTGGTTACTTGGACATGACAAAAATAAATTTGTCAATGTTATAAATTAATAAGTTATTAAACATATACTAAATGTTAAATAATAAATAATAAAAAAAATTTGTTTTCGGTCTAAGTTTTACTTCCTCCATCTCAGTCATTTATTTACCTTTACTTTTCACTAATATAATTTATTAAAGTAAATAAAATTTGAATTCATTGGTTTTTATTTGTACATTGAAAATTCCGTTACAAAAATATCACATTCTATTAGTTGTTCATTTAAGACATGAAAGTTATCTATATCATAAACTAGATTTAATGCCCGTGTGATTGCACGGGTCGACATTAATGTCATTTTCTTAAGTTTTTTTTACAACAATTAACTTATAGAAATAAGTTTGTCCTTTTTAACTTTTACGAAATAACTATTAAGTACTTAATTCTGAATTTGACCCTTAACTTATAATATTGATTTAAGTAAAATCTTAATTCTTTCTTACGGTTATCTTAGACTATAAACATTATAACATAATCTTTAAATAATACCCGTGCAATTTTGCACGGGCTTAAAACTAATAAATAGAAAAGTGAAAAATGACATAAACTACCAAAAAATGATAACAAGTAAAAACAAAAAATATTAATGCAGAAGTATTTACTTGAACTAAACAAAATCTGACAAAAGCAGAAGTATTTACTTGAAAAAAAAACGAAAAATTATTAATGCAAAAGTAAAAACGAAAAATATTAATTCAAATTTTCCCAAATTTCTTCTTATAATACTGTATTATTACAAACTCAATAAACCAGAGTATAGATTTAACATTTGAATAAGAGGACCAATTCACTATATTTTGACCAATTTATATTGTCACAGACTCACGAAATTGAACACTTAATGACACACAATTTATATACACATGTATCTTAGGATAACAACGATTATTATGATCCGTGCATTTTTTGCACGGGTGTAAAACTAGTAGGTTTATAAAGGTGTATATATTTAAGTACAATAACATTAAGTCTCATTGAAGGAAGACGGTATATATCCGTCTTCAATGAGAATTTGTGTTTTTATAAAGATGTATCCCTGCAACTCGGGTAATTTCTTTACCTTTTTTCAATTTTATGGTGTCTAATTTATTTGTTACTTTTCTATATTAAAAAGATTTTTATAAAAATGTATCCCTGGAATTTTCATTTTTTTTTATCGAAGAAAAATTTCAGATATGATGTTAATTTTAATTTTACCAAAATATTTAATATTTTGTTTTTTTGATTTGTATAGTTTTAATATTTTGATTAAATTATTCGATTTGTGTATAATTATGGCTTTTTTTTTAATTTGACTACTTTCTGTAAATTTTCTTTGTAATTTTGTCATGATTAATTTTAAAAATTTGTGGCATAATTTTTCTGAAATAAATTTTGATTTATCTTTTCTCGAATGGCAAAATTAATTTAGATAATGAAAATGATGAGAGATTGAATAATAATGAAAGTTGAAGAGAGGGTAAATAATTAGTGTAGGTAGGAGAGAGATTAATTAATTCATTGTAAAAACATGGTGGGTCCTATTTAATTAAAAGTTGAAAAATCTTTCAATTTTACTGACCAATAGGAAGGCTTCAAAGAACTTAGCTTTTATATTAAGGGGGATGTGTGGCTTATTTTATCGTATAAACTTTTTCACTTAATGATTTTTTCATAGCGTTTTTATTTAGTTCACTTTATTAACTTCATTTTAGAAAATAAACATTAATTCATTATATTCAATAAAAGCATAAATCTTAACTATTTATCTTGTGAGATTTACTAAAGATCTTGTGAGATTTACTAAAAGCGTAAATCTTTTCAATGTTTGACCTGAGTTTAAAAGTTAGTCAGAAATAGGCCATTTTATAGGTCAAATTTACCCAACTTTTAGATTATGAGGATTTACAAAATAAAAAAAAAAAACAATTAACAAATACTACAATATACATACGTCAAATAGGTTGTTAGCAGTTATTCTTATGCTAAGAGGACAATTTGAGTTAACATATTGCCTTTACTAATGTTATAATTTTAATTTTACATAAAGATTAATATGTTTGCTTAACTATTTTTTTCAATATTAGTTTAAATACTCATTAGAATTATTATAGAAAAGATTAAGGGTGTTCAAAAAGTGATGTTGGGATAAGAGATTATCTTGTGCGCGGATTCATCCGAGCCGGTCAGGTCCAGGTCTAGGACTGGTTAACACCCCTAAGATAGAAGGTAAAATGACCCTTGCTCAACACAGGTCTGCCCCTTTCTTTCCTCCGTCTATCCATCGAGAGGCCCACAACACGACCAATGGTGGGTATGTCGACCACCGGCGATAAGTGATTACCTTTTAATCGACCCAATCCCCGGTCTTGGGATAAGTGATTATCTTATGTGCGGATTTATCAGGTCCGGTAAGGTCCACACCGGTTTTGGACCGGTGAACATCTCTAGGATAGATGGTAAAATGTCCCTTGCTCAACATAGGTGTGCCCCTGTCTTTCCCCGTCTACCCATCGGGAGACCCACAACATGACCACTGGTGGGTCTGTCGAGCACCGGTGACCAATGGTGGCCCCAAGATAGATGACCATCGGCGTCACCGACACCTATCTAAACAGAGGAACGAAAGAAAGGGGAGGCATTTATGGTGTTGTGGTCGTGTTGTGGGTCGTTTGTGGGACTGTCGTGTTAGTCGGTGGTGGCCTGGTGCGATGTAGAGGGTTTAGTGATAGGTTGACGCTGCGGTGGTCCGGTGGTTGGGGCAGCATTATGGCAGTGGTAAAGGTGGGGTGTAAGAATGGAGATTAAAAGGTGGGGAAAATGGTGATTGATAATGCGTAGGGTCTTAGGTTTGGATATCCCGATCCTGGGTGGACACATTTTCGATAAATGAGTTTCATTCTAACCCGAAACGATAATTATTTTATTTTTGAGCATCATTTTAAAAAATGACTCTCTTTTAGACACATCATCTTAGACGTGCAAAAAGTAATGCGCAAAACTCTTGTTGCGTTCTCAGTAATTAATACTTATAAGTTATAACATATTGAAAAGCTCATATTAATACCATCTTCTTTAGCGGTTTTAAGTACAATAAAGCGGTATTTGGATGGGTTTTGCATACTAATTGTTACAATTACTCAATTTCTAAATATTGACGTAATAATCGATTTTTCAGGAATATTTGAAAGTGAGGCTTGTCCTAGTCAATTATAGTCCAAGAATCAAACCAAGGGAAAGAAGATATGTCAAAGCATAAATACATGAAAGAATTAAGTATTTTGAAGCGTCACTTGCACAAGAGTAGACTTCCAAAGGTATATCTTGATTTTTAGAGCTTAGATCGACTCAATACCAATTGAAGATGAAAGCTTGTGTTCTTAGATTTTCAACGGTAGGTCACACGTCTTTTTTGGCCAAGAAACGTAAGAGATATGGCTTTCACAAGTTCCCGCTATCAAGCCATGCGCCGGCAGTGTATTGCCTCCGATTTCTTCGTGGATTTTTGTCTTTTTTTCCCATTATCTCTCCTTACCCTAATTTCCCCATTTCATATAAATATGACTCTTGATTTGTAATAAAGGGTAGAATCCAGTACCTCTTCTAGGAGGCCAAATATTATCTTACACTATATCATTATTAAGTTGAAATTTTAGAGAATTATATTCACCTAATTGAGTTTTAAGATTTATTATGAAGAACTAATTTTATTTCTTAATACAATCCCAACGGTGTAATTTTTTTTATTGTAAGATACTATAATCCTTCCCTACTTATCCTAATTGTTGTTAATCTCTTGTACTAAAGTTGGATTATTGTTCTATTGGTTGATTACGTTGTTAAGAGTGATTTCGTTGCAATTTTAATAGTTGTTAAGAGCCTCAATCTATTGTTGGTAGAATTTAAGTGTGTATGCCTTGTAATTATTCTTGTCCAACAACTTGTGGAATAAGTTAGTGGATGTGTAATTTCCCTAGTTTATTCTATGCGAAAAAGATTATCTTGTAATTAGATTTTTATTGTGAATATTGTGCTTGATTATTCCTATTAAATCCCTCATGTTATACCTTCTTGTTAATCTTGTGAATGTATGTGTTCTACTTGATGGGTTGATGAGTTGGGTCAATAATTAAGGGCGAATTTCTTATTGTTGGCTATTGTTAAGGGGATTAAGGAAGTTTCTTCCATAATAGGGCGATTAGGATAGTTAAGGGGTTGGATTGTATTTAGGAGCGATCAAATAGAGTACCACCGGTTGGATTGAGTTATTAAGTCTTTCTTAAACTTCTTATATGTCCTACAAATTTTCATATATACTCTACTGACTTGTTGCAGACCATTCTTATCGTTATACTTTAGCTCATTAGCTAGCATTTAGTAAAGTTATAAATAGTTAATTTGATAGTTTTGAATATATAGCGACTTTAGAACTCTTAACGTACGCATTTGAAAGATTTGAAATTAATTCATATATATGACAGTCAGTTAAAAAGAACGTATCTCCATAAGTGTAGAAGTATTTAAAAAATAATTTTCTAATTCAAATAGGAAAATGGTAAGTAATTAATTATTTTCTAATTCTTATAGGAAAATATAAATAATTAATTTTTATTTATAATTCTAATAGAAAATTAGAAATAATTAACTAATTCCTAGTTGTAATTGGAAAATTTTTAATCATTAATTTTAAAATTTCTTTTAAATATTTTTAAAAAATTAGACACTAGAATGTCGGTCGAAAAAAGTCTTAAATATATATTTATATTATAATGTTGATTGATTCTACCAATTACCCTCATGTCCTCGAGCAAAATACAACCGAAAATCTATCAAACAATAAGAAATGAATGATTTTTTTTTTTCTAGAAAAGGACTTTCTCACGGGGAGAACGTCTTATTCTAGAATTTGTAAATGCAATATAAAAAAAAAACAAAGGTCGGACATGGACCGAGTCATAGGTGGTAAAACACTAACCAGTGCAGCCGGGAGAGAGGTAGGGATTGCCGTCATAACCGGGACGGCATTGACAGCGGTATCCTTCGATACCGCTGCTGGTGTCATTACAATTGGTATTCTCGTGACAAGCATAGGTGTCTGCATTTTTCCGAGCTTCTGTACACGTCTGACTGGCGATCACCCAGTCAACTACCAAAGGAACTGTATCGAGAGTTCTTTCCGTGAACACCGTATGATCTTCAAAATCTGAAAGACCCCTAAATTTAAAAGAGCTTGCCTCACCCATGAAGCCATACCCACAACGATCATATGAATTCGAGTCTGCCAGAGGCCTGGCGACTATAAAATAGAATTCCTTTATGACGCTTCTAAATACGTTTACCTTACAGCCATTCGATCCTGAACACTCGCCAGCAATAACATCATCTTTAGTTGTACAATAAGAACTACATAAATCAATTGATGAGTTGTCTCGCTCTCTGAATCTGGTGTAAAACCCACAACCAACTGCTATAATATTGTTTGCTGTAGCCGAGAAGGCGAATGGAGAAGCGGGTGGAAGTAGCATTCCTTGTTCCTTGGATTTAGTTACATTCTCGGGATTAAAACAGTTGTTAAGCACCATATTTCTTATCCGGAATTGGGTTTCGGATATGTGGAGAATTTCATGAACACTTCTGGGAATTTCTGAGAAATTCGCTATTTGAGTAGCGATCAGAAACGCCTTTGGGGGATCAAAAGTAGTATTGCAGGTAAGGGAATAGAATGGGTTTAAGGAGCAACTAGGACCAATTCCGAAAGGGTAAGGAATAATCAATTTGCCGCACTTTCTTGGGCAGCCGGGCTTGGTGGTTACGGCCGCCGACAGCATGTCTGTGCCTCGATTTGGAGCAACTTCGGAGATGCTGGCGGCCACTCCGGCCAAAACAGCAAGAAACCATGTAATGTGATAAAACAGAACAGCTGACATGGATATGGATGATTCAAACGTTATTGGATTCAAACTTGAATCTAAGAACTTTAATCTTTTCTGTTATATTGGAAAGTGAAGGACAAAATGGCGAACCACGCAGTATCTACTATGGAAGTGTTAGATATAGTTTGTAAGTTTGTCTCACATTAGTGGGATAAGTGTTAGATACAGCGTAAATGTCCTGGTAAACTCTACGACATTTTCTTTTTAAATATAAATAACGCTAATCATATTCAAATGCCAGGTCTATTTCAATCTTCTAAGGACAAGTCGTCACCATATCCTCTATTGCGTCTCAGTTTTTCATATTTGACTTTCCAAGGTTAATCTTTTAAAAATGGATTTTTTACCGGATAACGCTACGGTTTTTTCAAATTTCTATATAATAATCACTCTTTTTAAAATTTATATTCTTTCTTAGTCTATGTATTCTTTACCTTTTATGAATAAACTAGTTTAGACCCGTGCATAAATGCACGGCATATAGAAATATTTTATATTTAATAAACTATTTGGATAATAGTGGGATCTTATTAGTTTATTTTTCTTATCATTGCATTTTGCTTTGAACATACAAAGTTGAAAATGAAAAGTAATATTTAAGAAAATTGAGTAGCATGTTGAAATGTATTTTAAGGAAAACATTTTTATATCACAAAGCTAGTGATCCCAATTTAAATTTTTTTCACAATTTTTTGTCACAAAAGTATTAAAAACTGTTTATAATTTTGTTTTATACGTAGTATGAGTCAAGTAATTCTCAAATAATAGTATTAATAAATATTTATTTATAGTTTAATTAAAATATTATAGGTTAGAAGTTAGTCAAAATTATATAACTTGATGAACAGATTATTTTTATTGAAAATATAATAATTAAATGGAATAAATTAATATAAATATAAATTTCCTTATTTAGTTAATGTACTTAATTATAACTAGTTAACTTATTTAAAAAGATGCTTTTTGGAGGGAAAATGTTTGAGACCTTTTATTCTTTTAGTATAAGGGGGATGTGTAATATTGGGACGATATAAATAAGTCAATAATTGGTGTTTCAAACTTCAAAGTACCTACGGAGTATGGAGTATATTTTAAGTAATGGTTTTCTAGCCAGTTTGCCCTATCCTTAACCCACAACGTCATAATACGATTTTCATCATGAACGTAATTAACATACAACTAGTTTTGTTTTACCCGTGAAAATCATGGGTGCGCTTGAGGTTAGTTGTGTAAACTAACGCAAGAATTAATGTAACCTCATTAGTATGGGACATGTTGACATCTTGTCATCTTTGTACTTTATATTACATCTTATAGGGATTTTCTATCGTGTACCCTTGTGTTTTCTCGGATTCTAACATATACCCTCGATTTTTTAAGAAACATCGGATATACCCCTAAACTTCCATATTAGTTTCTAAGATACCCCAAGTATCCAAATTTGAGTTTTTTAATGGTTACATATTGTCACAAAAATTGTATATTGATGAGTAAGTAATGATTTTATTGATGGTTACACGTATTTTTATCGAATAATAAACTAAACCCGCCAAAATATAACTGTTAAAATTGTAAAATTTTAGCATTTAGGGTATTTGTAGAACAATTTGTTATGTTTAAGGGTATCTTGTGTGATTTTGAAAAACAGAGGGTATATCGCAGAATATGGAAAAACACAGGGGTACATCATAGAAAAACCCATTAAAATATTATAGGGGTAACCAGGTAAGTATATGTATTAAATACTAATGTAACTTAGAACTTTTTCAATGAATTTTGGGAATTGACATACAAAATTAATCATGCCAATTGAGCAGTCTGTGACACCCTCAAATTTGCGGAAAGAAAAAATATTATTTAAATACATAAAAGAGATATGATAAGACAAAACGAAGGTGTCATAAAATAAATAGGTCATTACAAAACGGAAATAATATTCTACAAAAGAAATATACAAGACGGGAGACATATCTCCCGTATAAATACGGAAATAAAAGTGTGTACAATAATATACAAACTATGAAACCGAATATAGGTCCAAGGTAAATACTTCGCTCGCTAGCTCGTCCATGTAACCCAAATATGCAACACCACCTGTTCGACCGCATTAAATATAAACACGGAAGCCACCGTCAGTGGGGAGTAACTCCGAGTTCTCCCAGCCACGAAATGTCGAGTTTAATGAAACATGAAAAACATAAAAGCAATGTATATAGAGAATACAACACCTTAACATATATGATATGCTTTTCATGTTATGAAACAATTAACTAACATATAACCTATCATATGAAAGCTATCATGTGAATCCGATAATAAAATATAACCAGAGGTAGGGAAGCTGGTATGCTGGCTCAGCGGTTACCATGTAACATGGCCCTGATACACTCAAACCCTAATCAACACGTAATCATGTGAATCAGTTAACAACCGTTAATCCAAACTCTATCAATCCTAGCCGGCTTGCATCTCACCTTCTCGAACTCATAGAATCATACAAACATGAAAGACCAATACGTCTACAAACAGGCATAAGTTCTTAGCACGGCCGATAGTCGACTTCTGTAACTCGAGGCTATACCACAAGGTAGGAAAACATCCTAGTCCTAGACTGATCAGACCTAGCGACAACAGCTATTCCGTTCCCCGTCCCATGACATAACCGTATATGAGAAACTCTACTAGGCGACCCCCTAAGCAGAGATGGCTAGTACTTAAGCTGGCTCCCTTCCCAAAGCGGAACTCTTAGGATGCCATGCCCCGACTTGGTTATAAACCCACCAAGCCGGGACACAAAAGCTATCGACGGTGAACATATACTCGTTAAAGACAGTACCTGCCTATCAATGTCATGGTCCAAGCTACTCATTTAGAATTAGAATTGTCAAGACGCCATATATCCATAATTCTCTATGGGTACTTAGTCAACACGACACCAACCATATAAACAAACAGTCACGGGAACACATCCTATCATGTGACTAATTGCATATAACTAATAAACAAATCTCATATCGCCTCATATCTACTAAGGCTAATTCAGTAATTAAATACAACTTCACTTGAAGACAAATCCCCGACCCGAGTCCCGCGACGGGTCATCAGTCAAATCGGGGCTGACTAGCTCTTAGTTTGACCAAACCCGTTGGATCAAACCGGCTAGAAACAGAGTCTTTATCACATAGACATAAAATCAACATATTCATTACATGTTATTTTAATAAAGCTTCTAACATGTGAATTATTAAATCTTACGTAAAACCCCGCTTGACTTAAAGGATATCAACATAAACTACGATCTCGTCTTATAATTTCTAACATGTGAGAAATAATAATTTATGAAAAACCTTTTTAATTAAATATTTTACTTATTAACATTTCCCACTTGCTAAATATTACAAAACACGATAAAAATGACGATAACTCAAAAACCGTCACAAGTCCCAAAGTGGGACACACGGGCTGAGTTTGGGCCGGACCCACATGGGCCTGGATGGGCCCACGGACAGATTTGGGCCTGTTTTGGCTGTTTTGACAATTTTAATCAAAACAGTTTCTAATTATTTCCCGCATGCTTTAACATAATTAAAACCCGTCAAAACAACAATTAAACAATCAAACATCGACACAACCCAAAGACCAACACCCGGACCCACCATGGACCAACCCAGACCGGTCTGAACCGGCCTGGACCGGTCTGATTTGGTCCGGTTCTTGGCCATGAAATTCGGCCCCCACCAACAACAACATCCAATTAATTCCAACATGTTTTAAATCATCAAACAACCATTTTAACAACTATCCATACAAAAATCATTAATATGAATAATCATCAAAATTCATCATGAACACTAAACTTGTTAAATTTTTCCTAAACAACATAACAATCATAACTTGTTAAAAATCATCAAGAACACTAAAACAACATAAAAATTCCATACAACTTAAAAATCATCAAGAATCATAAAACAACATAAAAATTCCATAAAACATAAAAATCATCAAGAATCATAAAACAACATAATAACCACTACTTAACATATTACTAACTAAAAATCCATAAATCATAAAAACATGAACCAAAAATAAAGAGGAACCAAAATCAAAAGAAACAAAACTAAAGACTATGTTACTAACTAAAATCATCCATAACCATAACATGAACAAAACTAAAACCTATGTGACATTAATTCGTCGAGTAAAACGGAATTGTTACCTTAGCTAGCAAACCACTTAGCACAAAATAATAATAAGAAGTATATAATAAGAAACCCTCCTACTAATCTTCACCCAAAATATACGAGTCTCCAAACTCGTCTTCCAAATCTTCCCCTATAAGAAAATAACAAGAAAACATTATTAGAACTAAAAATATGAATTTCCATAATTAAAGTGTTGAAAATGATCTTGACGGAATTGAAATATAACCGTACGTGGAGATGAGGAGCGAAGAGGAGAGTCTAGAAATATAAATTAGGATGGATTTAATTGAGAAACGAAGATTTTATGAAGGTTTTGCTCAAGAACGATGAAGAACAATGATGAACGACGAAGAAACACGAAGAACGATTTTAAATAAAGTGATTGTTTTGATCTTAATTT
>JAIUZE010013445.1:0-14341 GCA_022085475.1 Heliosperma pusillum
CGATCAGTCAACTGTTTGACTTATGGCTCGTTGAACCCACCATCAATCGACTTCACAGAATAATTGCCATAGTTATCAGCTCATGTAGGCGATTACGGACCAAAACAAATATAATGTAATTCAGTTCACTTTGTGGTGTTCAATGTTGTCAGTACAACCCACATGAAAAACAAAATATAAAACAAAACAATGATTTCATAGATAGTTTTTATGAAAAAGATACAGGTGTCTAATCCATATAAAACAACTAGTACAACTCAGGAACACGTTTGATTCCCATGGAAATAACGTGCCCTTCATGCTTATCATATCTCAATGGTTTAGTGAGAGGATCTGCGACGTTATCATCCGTAGCAATCTTGTCTATCACTATTTTCCTTTGCTCCACGTAATCTCGGATCATGTGAGCCTTCCGTTGTACATGCCTAGACTTGTTGCTGGACTTAGGCTCCTTAGCCTGGAAGATGGCACCACTAATTATCACAATAGATGGTGACAGGTCATCGAACTAGAACTACGGTTAGTCCACCTGTCTTATAACTGACGCATCCATATAGCTTCCTTTGCAGCCTCTGAAGCGGCATAGTACTCGGACTCAGTCGTAGAATCTGCTATAACATTTTGTTTGGAGCTTTTCCAGCTGACCGCAGCGCCATTAAGAGTAAACACGAATCCAGAATGAGATTTCGAGTCATCTCGATCCGTTTGGAAGCTAGCATCTGCGTAACCGGTTGCGCATAGCTCAGTGTCCCCTCCATCAGTCAATACCCAATCCTTAGTCCTCCGTAGGTACTTAAGGATATTCTTAACAGCTATCCAGTGTGTTTCACCTGGATTGCCTTGGTAACGACTCGTCATACTCAATACATATGCCACGTCTGGACGTGTGCATATCATGGCATACATGATCGATCCTATAGCTGATGCATAAGGAATCCGACTCATGCGCTCGACCTCTTCCTATGTCTTTGGTGCCTGAGCTTTACTCAAATGCATCCTAGAGACCATTGGAAGGTTCCCCTTCTTGGAGTTGGTCATGCTGAACCTCTCAAGAATCTTATCTATATAAGACTCCTGACTGAGGGATAACATCCGTCGTGATCTATTTCTGTAGATACGGATCCCCAAAATTCTTTGTGCCTTGCCCAGATCTTTCATCTGGAAATGGTTCTTTAACCAAACTTTTACCGAAGTTAAGAGAGGTATGTCATTCCCACTCAAGAGTATGTCATCGACATACAATATTAGGAAGACAATCTTGCTCCCACTCGACTTGATATATAAGCATGGTTCCTCGACCGATCGAGTAAATCCATTCTCTTTTATCACCTGGTCGAAACGATGATTCCAACTCCGAGAAGCTTGTTTAAGTCCATAGATGGAACGCTTAAGCTTGCATACCTTCTTAGGATTTTTAGGATCAATGAAACCTTCGGGTTGTACCATGTACAACTCCTCCTACAAATAACCGTTTAAGAAGGCGGTTTTCACATCCATTTGGCAAATTTCATAGTCATGAAAAGCGGCAATCGCTAAGATTATCCGAATGGAACGCAGCATGACTACGGGTGCAAAAATTTCATCATAGTGCAATCCTTGCACTTGAGTGAATACCGCTTTGCCACTAAGTCGTGCCTTGTATGTATCTGGTTGTCTTCTACAGAATGCTTTATTTTGTAAAGCCATTTGCACTGAAGAGGCCGAACCTTATCAGTTAAGTCAACCAGATCCCATACGTCATTCTCATACATAGAGTCCATCTCGGATTGCATGGCATCAAGCCATAGCTTAGAGTCGGAACAGGTCATGGCACCTTTATAGGTAGCGGGTTCGTTACTCTCTAGGAGTAAAACGTCATCTCTCTCATTCCCCTCGACCATACCAATGTATCTGTCTGGAGGAATAGAGTGTCTACCCGACCTCCTAGGTTCCAAAGGAATATTGACCGCAGCCGATGATGAAGGAACGGTTTCCTCCATTGGTTGCTGCGGTGTTTGGTTTCTTGAAACCTCCGACTATCGCAGGTTCTATCAACTCGTCATTGTGTTCTCGAGAAATTCTTTCCCTAAGAACGTCGCACTAGCCGCAAAAAAAAAACTCGATGTTCGGTAGGCGAGTAAAAGTAATGACCAAACATCCCTTTTGGATAACCAATAAAGTATGTCTTGACCGATCGTGGGCCGAGCTTATCGTCAGGTCTCCACTTGACATAAGCCTCGCAGCCCCACCCGAATAAAGGACAAGTTAGGGACCGTTCCCTTCCATAATTCATATGGAGTCTTGTCTACAGCTTTAGACGGACTTCCGTTAAGTATTAGAGTAGCTGACAATAGAGCATATCCCCATAATGAGTCAGGCACAACCGTGTGACTCATCATGGATCGAACCATATCAAGCAATGTTCGATTTCTTCTCCGTTCTGACAGCCCCATTCAAATGTAGTGGTTCCAGTTGATTAACTGTAGTACAACACCCATCTTTAAGGTGTTTGATCAAAACTCATTCTAAGATTCGCTCACCCCACGATCTGAACGTAGTGCTTTAATCTTTCTATCCAGTTGGTTTTCAACCTTATTCTGGAATTCCTTGAACTTGTCAAAGGACTCACTTTTATGCTTAATTAAGTAGACATAACCATATCTACTCAAATCGTCCGTGAAAGTGATAAAATACCTATTGCCATCTCTAGCGTTGATTGACATAGATCCACACACATCAGTATGTATGAGTCCTAATAGGTCAGCAGCGCGCATTCCAACACCTTTGAAGGAAATTCGAGTCATTTTGCCTATGAGACATGATTCACACGTGGCAAAAGATTCATAGTCAAATGGGGAGATAGTCCCATTATCAATGAGCTTCTTCACGCGTTTTTCATTTATGTGTCCCGTACGGCAATGCCATAGATAGGTTTGATCTTTGTCACCAACCTTTGCTTTCTTATTACTCACATGCATTATATCTGTGGTTTGATCTAAAACATATATTCTATTTATGGAAACTGCTTTACCATAAATCATATCGTTTAAAGAGAAAACACAGCTATTATCCTTTATTAAAAACGAAAAACCGTCCTTATCAAGTACGGAAACCGAAATAATGTTTTTCGACAAACTGGGTACATAGTAACAATTATTCAGCAATAACTCAAAACCACTAGGGAGTTGGATTACATATGTTCCCACTGAAACGGCAGCTACTCTTGCTTCATTCCCCACTCGCAGGTCCACATCACCCTTAGCGAGAGTTGTGATGCTTCTTAGGCCCTGCAAATGATTACACAGATGAGAACCACAACCCGTATCTAGTACCCAAGTTCCGAAACTTGCATGGTTAATCTCAATCATATGAATAAAAGATGACGTACCAACAGGAGTGACGCGGCCTGATTTTACGTCTTCAGCATACACGGGACAGTTCCGCCTCCAATGCCCAGTCTTGTGGCAATGGTGGCACTCCATGTTTTCTTTGCTCTTTGTCTTGCCTTGTGAGCTACCGCTAGTCTCACCAGGCCCACTCTTTACCTTTCCTGGCTTTTTGAACTTTGGCTTCCCTACAGCTAGGTCAGCTTGAGCCTTGCCCTTACCCCTACC
Organism: Heliosperma pusillum; assembly: GCA_022085475.1. Lineage (NCBI taxonomy): Eukaryota > Viridiplantae > Streptophyta > Magnoliopsida > Caryophyllales > Caryophyllaceae > Heliosperma > Heliosperma pusillum. The sequence continues at coordinate 3,594 of JAIUZE010013445.1, forward strand.
CTTGTTGTTAATCATGAGAACGTCCTGTTTCACGCTCCCACTCAATTTCAGATCACTCTCGGTCTGTACGAGAAGTGAGTGAAGCTGATGAAGACTTTTCTTCATATCATTCATATAGTAATTTGCTCTGAAAAGGGCAAAACCATCATGAAGTGAATGAAGCACTCGATCAATAATGATCTTCTCATCGATTTTACAACCAAGAGCCTCCAGCTTCTCGACATTCTCGATCATAGCAAGAATGTGTGGGCTAACCGCTTGGCCCTTCTGGAGTTTCGCTTCAAAGAAGCGACAGGTATACTCATAGCTAACGATCCTCGGAGCTTTCGAGAACTCGTTAGAGAGAGTGGTGAAAATCTTGTTTGCACCCTGGGCTATGAATCGCCTCTGCAAATTGGATTCCATTGAAAAGATGAGTACGTTCTTTATCGCACCCGCCTCCATAACGAAATCACTATAAGCAAGTGATTCATTGACTCCTGCATTGGGGCCTGGGTTAGTCGGTAGTGGCTCAGTCAAGTACTTGAGCTTACCGTCAGCAATGGCAGCATTCCGTAATGCCGCCTCCCAGTCCGCAAAGTTGGACCCATCATTCTTCAGTCGCGTGGACTGATTCATGTTGTCCATAAACATCTTAAGCCAGGATTCACGTCCGAGCGTGGCACTTGGCATTGGGTCATCAGTATGGCCAACCGTTTTGTTATTTAGCAGTTATATCTGTATATGTGACTGTGAAAAAGAAAATAAAAATGATAAGTATTCATCGTTTTAGATTTGAGTCTTATGAAAAACTGTTTAATGCGATGACTCATGCATTTATACAATTGACCTCCCTCAAGAATTATATAAATGATCCCAAGACTCAATTTCTGTAAATTGATAAGCCAACCTCTTGGCTTATTCTACTTTTAGAATTCCTGGTCGATAAATTTCTGTAAATTCTATCTTTTAGTCCATCATAATCACGAGATATTACTCGTACTATAATGTTGAGATAAAATAGGTCAACACTCACTACTTACCCAACGTAGAAGGGGTCATATTATGACTTCCGACGAAGAAGGGGTTCATAGTAGTTTTTCCTATAAAGACTAATCTCAATTTTCATTTTAGAGGAAGATCCCATCATCTTAAATTTAATTCATTTTAAGTGAACAAATTTCTAGCATTTCGTGAATGATTTAGACTAAGGTGATGGCCCTATGAACGAGTGACATCTGTATGTCTATGATGAAAATTCAAACTATATGAATCATTTTTCATGCAATTTAGGTGGTTTGGTTTAGGCGGAATATGATGCAATAATTTAACATGTGAATGAAAAGCAAAAGAATGAAAAATACGTAAACTATTACAACGGTCCTAGTGTGGCCTATCTACCAAAATGAACAGTAAATACAAGTTTGGAATCCATCCTAATGGACCCGAGAAGCTTGACTTTGTCTCATCTTGGTCCATGTAGCGGGAGTGAGCATCCGATCTCCATCTTTAGTCTTCTTAAATTACATTTTCAAAATTACAAAATAAACCTATTTACATTCTAATTCCAAAAACATAATTAAAAGAAATAAAAGGAGATTCGAGATCTCATAAATACATCCAAACCATGTTTCCATCATTACGAAAACATGATTAACTAAGGCCACACTAGGTATTACATTTTTCAACCAATTGCAAAAATACGTAAATAAAACCATTCATTCATTCATTCATTCGACAAAAATAAAATGCATCAACTATATAAATTAATTCTACAAGACATAATTCATTAATTATGTTGATTAATTATCCAAACCACCATTATATACGATCAAAATTATGTGACAATTCCTTAATTGCCCACAACAATTTTAATCTTCCATAATCCATTTTATTTTAAACCTTTTTAAAATAATCGGGTATCATTATTGTGAACCTTTTCACAATAACAAACAAACAAACATTATCTTTATAATGCCCAAAAAAATAAACAAATTTTTTTTTCTCACTGTTCACTGTTCACGTGAACAGTACCAGTCCCAAATTTTTTTTTTCCTCACGGTTTAATCTAAAACCAAAAAAAAAACATTAAAAAAATAAAAAAAAAATTACCTGCTGCTAACAGCAAAAAAAAAAAAGAAGAATTTTTATATTGTACAGTAGCAGCACCAAAAATTGGAACGGTTTTAAGACGATTATGCTTAAATTAACAAGATCGGTGCAAACAAACAATGCCTAATCGTTATTAAACATTGATACAAGTAGATGATTCAAATTAACCTTTTAATATGAACATCTAAAACAATTTATACCGAAAATATTTAGCACAAAAAATTGATGTTTGTTAACATCCAATACAATTCCATTTACATTCTAATTTAATCCTTATTAAATTAAAATATCAACAAATTCATATATTATCATCTTTAACAGATTAAAACAATAATATGAATGAATCTTTAATGGAACCCAAAAAAAAAATCATCATCACGGCAAAAAAAATTAAAAAACCGTGAGTTTCATTTTTTTAAAAAAAATTCGAATTTTTTTTTCTTTCAATAATCATACAATTTAATATTTATGAAAATCACATAAAATAATTTCATAGCCCTAAGGCTCTGATACCACTTGTGGGAATATATCCGTATACATCCCTTTAATCTTACAGGATTATAATGAAATTACGATTTATATGATTAACGGGTCATAAACAAAATTGCATAATAAACAAAGGGATTAGGAATAACCTTTAGTCCTCGTAAATTCGGCCTAAGAACAGATATCAAAGTAGATATCCTCCTAATCGTAGCACCCAAGACTGATCGAGATATGCCCTTGTAATTGCTAGAAAAATTAGAGAGAAAAAGAGTCTGTATCTTTTTGTGAGATGTGAATTGATGATGAATAAAATTAGAGAGTTGGAATGAGTAAAACTCTTCCCATATACTTCCTAGGTCACGGCACACACTTATTTTGTTACCATTTTTGACCGAAATTCCAAAGAGTAATCTAGACTCTTTTTCGGTTAAATTCGCTTCCATTTAATATAATGTTATACATATTATATTTGTCTAATATGTTGTCATATATTAATAAGGTCCATTACAACATTTTGCAGTGGATATATTAACATAACAATTATTATGACAATCGTATAATATATACTTCAATTATAAATATCGGTATATTTATAATCCCGCTAATTAAATATAACGGTTTATGTTTAATTACGAATTAACATTTTAATTCGTTTAAGCTCACATTATATACTATAACTAAATATAACATTTTATATTTAATTACGAATTACAGTTAATTCGTCTTAGCTAACATTATTTAATCGTTATTAAATAATTATATCATCATCACATTGACTAACCTTTTAGTCAAAAACACCGACTAACCTTTTAGTCATTTAATAAGGCATCAATATGATTATTTTCTCAAATACTCACATCTCTCAATCACATCCTTTAGGTGTGACTTTTAGGGACCAGTTGATCACCGCCATCTGTATGACAATAACGTCAAACTTATCTAGCAAGCCAACCGTTATCGATAAACGTTAATCAACTGATTACAATACAAAGTATACCCTGTGAACCTACAGAGATTTATTAATGTTATTGCACTAACTGTGGAGGACACTGGCTCCAACAATCTCCAACTTGTCCGTACAAGTGTATGTGCGATAACCGATTCTCATATCCATAATAAATTTCTCCCACTCAATATAAAACAATTTGCAAAGTCCGTATTCACAAAGGTCGTATTTTACAAGTGATCTGTATCAAGAGTGGTTTCCCCGACTAGAGAGTAACTTAACTGATAAACGAATCTTCATTCGAGCATGGCCATGCTTTCAGTTACAGCTCCTCGAGTGGCCCTGAGAAATATCATATCCTGATAAAGGTTGGATATTTTCTTCAACTCGAATCTTGCAGATACAAGCGCAGTATGAAATGACCCAGTGAAAATCTACTTAGCCTCCTGTTATGGTCGACCATGAGAAAGAAACCAAAGTCACCCAAAAACTGCCTTTATCTCAAGAGACAGTCGATAGTCAAAAGAATCGACTCTAGGAACACTATGGATGTCCTATCCACGACCCGACACTTAATGTTCTGAAACATTTAGGACTCCATAACGTGGTCACAAAATGTCCTGCGCAGTATCATTATAACCCGCATCTGTGATCGATCAGTCAACAGTTTGACTTATGGCTCGTTGAACCCACCATCAATCGACGTCACAAAATAATTGCCAGAGTTATCAGCTCATGTAGGCGATTACGGACCAAAACAAAATATAATGTAATTCAGTTCACTTTGTGGTGTTCAATGTTGTCAGTACAACCCACCTGAAAAACAAAATATAAAACAAAACGATGATTTCATAGATAGTTTTATGAAAAAGATACAGGTGTCTAATCCATATAAAACAACTAATACAACTCAGGAACACGTTTGATTCCCATGGAAATAACGTGCCCTTCATGCTTATCATATCTCAATGGTAGGATCATCGACGTTATCATCCGTAGCAATCTTGTCTATCACTATTTCCCTTTGCTCCACATAATCTCGGATCATGTGAGCCTTCCGTTGTACATGCCTAGACTTGTTGCTGGACTTGGGCTCCTTAGCCTGGAAGATGGCACCACTATTATCACAATAGATGGTGATCAGGTCATCCGAACTAGGAACTACAGTTAGTCCCTGTAAGAATTGACGCATCCATATAGCTTCCTTCGCAGCCTCTGAAGCAGCATAGTACTCGGACTCAGTCGTAGAATCTGCTATAACACTTTGTTTGGAGCTTTTCCATCTGACCGCAGCGCCATTAAGAGTAAAAACGAATCCTGACTGAGATTTCGAGTCATCTCGATCCGTTTGGAAGCTAGCATCTGCGTACCAACAACCCCGTTTGCGCAATTCAGCTCAGTGTCACCGACCATCAATAAGTCCTACCCAATCCTTAGTCCTCCGTAAGGGAACTTAAGGATATTCTTACAGCTATCCAGTGTTTTCATCACCTGTGATTGCCTTGGTAACGACTCTTCATACTCAATGCATATGCCACGTCTTTACGTGTGCATATCATGGCATACATGATCGCTCCTATAGCCTGATGCATACGGAATCCGACTCATGCGCTCGACCTCTTCCGATGTCTGTGGTGCCTTAGCTTTACCAAATGGCATTCCTAAGACCATTGAAGGGTCCCCCTTCTTGGATTGTCCCTGCTGAACCTCTCAAGAACTCCTTATCTATTAAGACTCCTGACTGAGGGATAACATCCGTCGTGATCTATCTCTGTAGATACGATCCCCAAAATTCTTGGTGCCTTGGCCCCAGATCTTTCATCTGGAAATGGTTCTTTAACCAAACTTTTACCGAATTTAAGAGAGGTATGTCATTCCCAATCAAGAGTATGTCATCGACATACAATATTAGGAAGACAATCTTGCTCCCACTCGACTTGATATATAAGCATGGTTCCTCGACCGATCGAGTAAATCCATTCTCTTTTATCACCTGGTCGAAACGATGATTCCAACTCCGAGAAGCTTGCTTAAGTCCATAAATGGAACGCTTAAGCTTGCATACCTTCTTAGGATTTTTAGGATCAATGAAACCTTCGGGTTGTACCATGTACAACTCCTCCTCCAAATAACCGTTTAAGAAGGCGGTTTTCACATCCATTTGCCAAATTTCATAGTCATGAAAAGCGGCAATCGCTAAGATTATCCGAATGGAACGCAGCATAACTACGGGTGCAAAAATTTCATCATAGTGCAATCCTTGCACTTGAGTGAAACCCTTTGCCACTAGTCGTGCCTTGTATGTATCTGGTTGTCCTTCTACAGAATGCTTTATTTTATAAAGCCATTTGCACTGAAGAGGCCGAACCTTATCAGGTAAGTCAACCAGATCCCATACGTTATTCTCATACATAGAGTCCATCTCGGATTGCATGGCTTCAAGCCATAGCTTAGAGTCGGAACAGGTCATGGCACCTTTATAGGTAGCGGGTTCGTTACTCTCTAGGAGTAAAACGTCATCTCTCCCATTCTCCTCGACCATACCAATGTATCTGTCTGGAGGAATGGAGACTCTACCCGACCTTCTAGGTTCCTCAGGAATATTTACCGCAGCCGATGATGAAGGAACAGTTTCCTCCATTGGTTGCTCGGTTGTTGGTTCTTGAACCTCCGACAGATCGAAGGTTCTATCACTCGTCTTGTTCTCGAGAAATTCTTTCTCTAGAAACTTCGCACTAGCCGCAACAAAAACACGTTGTTCGGTAGGCGAATAAAAGTAATGACCAAACATTCCTTTTGGATAACCAATAAAGTATGTCTTGACCGATCGTGGGCCGAGCTTATCGTCAGGTCTCCACTTGACATAAGCCTCGCAGCCCCAAACCCGAATAAAGGACAAGTTAGGGACCGTTCCCTTCCATAATTCATATGGAGTCTTGTCTACAGCTTTAGACGGACTTCGGTTAAGTATTAAAGCAGCTGACAAAAGAGCATAACCCCACAATGAATCAGGTACAACTGTGTGACTCATCATGGATCGAACCATATCAAGTAATGTTCGATTTCTCCGTTCGGACACACCATTCAATTGTAGTGTTCCAGGTGGAGTTAACTGTAGTACTACACCACAGTCTTTAAGGTGTTGATCAAACTCATTCGAAAGATATTCGCCACCACGATCTGAACGTAGTGCTTTAATCTTTCTATCCAGTTGGTTTTCAACCTTATTCTGGAATTCCTTGAACTTGTCAAAGGACTCACTTTTATGCTTAATTAAGTAGACATAACCATATCTACTCAAATCGTCCGTGAAAGTGATAAAATACCTATTGCCATCTCTAGCGTTGATTGACATAGATCCACACACATCAGTATGTATGAGTCCTAATAGGTCAGCAGCGCGCATTCCAACACCTTTGAAGGAAATTCGAGTCATTTTGCCTATGAGACATGATTCACACGTGGCAAAAGATTCATAGTCAAATGGGGAGATAGTCCCATTATCAATGAGCTTCTTCACGCGTTTTTCATTTATGTGTCCCGTACGGCAATGCCATAGATAGGTTTGATCTTTGTCACCAACCTTTGCTTTCTTATTACTCACATGCATTATATCTGTGGTTTGATCTAAAACATATATTTCATTCATGGAAACAGCTTTACCATAAATCATATCGTTTAAAGAGAAAATACAGCTATTATCCTTTAGTAAAAACGAAAAACCGTCCTTATCAAGTACGGAAACAGAAATAATGTTTTTCGACAAACTGGGTACATAGTAACAATTATTCAGCAATAACTCAAAACCACTAGGGAGTTGGATTACATATGTTCCCACTGAAACGGCAGCTACTCTTGCTTCATTCCCCACTCGCAGGTCCACATCACCCTTAGCGAGAGTTGTGATGCTTCTTAGGCCCTGCAAATGATTACACAGATGAGAACCACAACCCGTATCTAGTACCCAAGTTCCGAAACTTGCATGGTTAATCTCAATCATATGAATAAAAGATGACGTACCAACAGGAGTGACGCGGCCTGGTTTTACGTCTTCAGCATACACGGGACAGTTCCGCCTCCAATGCCCAGTCTTGTGGCAATGGTGGCACTCCATGTTTTCTTTGCTCTTTGTCTTGCCTTGTGAACTACCGCTAGTCTCACCAGGCCCACTCTTGACCTTTCCTGGCTTTTTGAACTTCGGCTTCCCTACAGCTAGGTCAGCCTGAGCCTTGCCCTTACCTCTACCCTTGTTGCCAATCATGAGAATGTCCTGCTTCAAGCTCCCACTCAATTTCAGATCACTCTCGGTCTGTACGAGAAGTGAATGGAGCTGATGAAGACTTTTCTTCATATCATTCATATAGTAATTTGCCCTGAAAAGAGCAAAACCATCATGAAGTGAATGAAGCACTCGATCAATAATGATCTTCTCATCGATTTTGCAACCAAGAGCCTCCAGCTTCTCGACATTCTCGATCATAGCAAGAATGTGTGGGCTAACCGCTTGGCCCTTCTGGAGTTTCGCCTAAAAGAAGCGACAGGTATACTCATAGCTAACGATTCTCGGAGCTTTCGAGAACTCGTTAGAGAGAGTGGTGAAAATCTTGTTTGCACCCTGGGCTATGAATCGCCTCTGCAAATTGGATTCCATTGAAAAGATGAGTACGTTCTTTATCGCACCCGCTTCCATAACGAAATCACTATAAGCAAGTGATTCATTGACTCCTGCATTGGGCCCTGGGTTAGTCGGTAGTGGCTCAGTCAAGTACTTGAGCTTACCGTCAGCAATTGCAGCATTCCGTAATGCCGCCTCCCAGTCCGCAAAGTTGGACCCATCATTCTTCAGTCGCGTGGACTGATTCATGTTGTCCATAAACATCTTAAGCCAGGATTCACGTCCGAGCGTGGCACTTGGCATTGGGTCATCAGTATGGCCAACCGTTTTGTTATTTAGCAGTTATATCTGTATATGTGACTGTGAAAAAGAAAATAAAAATGATAAGTATTCATCGTTTTAGATTTGAGTCTTATGAAAAACTGTTTAATGCGATGACTCATGCATTTATACAATTGACCTCCCTCAAGAATTATATAAATGATCCCAAGACTCAATTTCTGTAAATTGATAAGCCAACCTCTTGGCTTATTCTACTTTTAGAATTCCTGGTCGATAAATTTCTGTAAATTCTATCTTTTAGTCCATCATAATCACGAGATATTACTCGTGCTATAATGTTGAGATAAAATAGGTCAACACTCACTACTTACCCAACGTAGAAGGGGTCATATTATGACTTCCGACGAAGAAGGGGTTCATAGTAGTTATCCCTATAAAGACTAATCTCAATTTTCAGTTTAGAGGAAGATCCCATCATCTTAAATTTAATTCATTTTAAGTGAACAAATTTCTAGCATTTCGTGAATGATTTAGACTAAGGTGATGGCCCTATGAACGAGTGACATCTGTATGTCTAAGATGAAAATTCAAACTATATGAAACATTTTTCATGCATTTAAGTGGTTTGGTTTAGGCGGAATATGATGCAATAATTTATCATGTGAATGAAAAGCAAAAGAATGAAAAATACGTAAACTATTACAACGGTCCTAGTGTGGCCTATCTACCAAAATGAACAGTAAATACAAGTTTGGAATCCATCCTAATGGACCCGAGAAGCTTGACTTTGTCTCATCTTGGTCCATGTAGCGGGAGTGAGCATCCGATCTCCATCTTTAGTCTTCTTAAAATACATTTTCAAAATTACAAAATAAACCTATTTACATTCTAATTCCAAAAACATAATTAAAAGAAATAAAAGGAGATTCGAGATCTCATAAATACATCCAAACCATGTTTCCATCATTACGAAAACATGATTAATTAAGGCCACACTAGGTATTACATTTTTCAACCAATTGCAAAAATACGTAAATAAAACCATTCATTCATTCGACAAAAATAAAAAGCATCAACTATATAAATTAATTCTACAAGACATAATTCATTAATTATGTTGATTAATTATCCAAACCACCATTATATACGATAAAAATTATGTGACAATTCCTTAATTGCCCACAACAATTTTAATCTTTCATAATCCATTTTATTTTAAACCTTTTTAAAATAATCGGGTATCATTATTGTGAACCTTTTCACAATAACAAACAAACATTATCTTTATAATGCCCAAAAAAAAAAAAAAAATTTCTTACTGTTCACTGTTCACGTGAACAGTACCAGTCCCAAAAAAAAAATTCCTTTTTCTCACGGTTTAAGCAAAAACCGGAAAAAAAACATTAAAAATAAAAAATTACCTGCTGCTAACAGCAATAAAAAAAACAGAAGAAAATTTTTTTTTTTTTTATTTTGTACAGTAGCAGCACCAAAAATTGCAACGGTTTTAAGACGATTATGCTTATATTAACTAGATCGGTGCAAACAAAAACAATGCCTAATCGTTATTAAACATTGATACAAATAGATGATTCAAATTAACCTTTTAATATGAACATCTAAAACAATTTATACCGAAAATATATAGCACAAAAATTGATGTTCATTAACACCCAATACAATTCCATTTACATCCTAATTTAATCCTTATTAAATTAAACTATCAACAAATTCATATATTATCATCTTTAACAGATTAAAACAATAATATGAATGAATCTTTAATGGAACCCTAAAAAAAATTCATCACGGCAAAAATAAAAAACCGTGAGTTTGATTTTTAAAAAAAAATTCGAATTTTTTTTTTCTTTCAATAATCATACAATTTAATATTTATGAAAATCACATAAAATAATTTCATAGCTCTAAGGCTCTGATACCACTTGTGGGAATATATCCGTATACATCCCTTTAATCTTACAGGATTATAATGAAATTATGATTTATATGATTAACGGGTCATAAACGAAATTGCATAATAAACAAAGGGATTAGGAATAACCTTTAGTCCTCGTAAATTCGGCCTAAGAACAGATATCAAAACAGATATCCTCCTAATCGTCTCACCCAAGATTGATCGAGAAATGCCCTTGTATTTGCTAGAAAATTAGAGAGAAAAAGAGTCTGTATCTTTTTGTGAGATGTGAAATTGATGATGAATAAAATTAGAGAGTTGGAATGAGTAAAACTCTTCCCATATACTTCCTAGGTCACGGCACACACTTATTTTGTTACCATTTTTGACCGAAATTCCAAAGAGTAATCTAG
>JAIUZE010013447.1:0-11604 GCA_022085475.1 Heliosperma pusillum
GAGGTCATAAGATCTGAAATATACTTGCACAATTTATTGTTAGTAGAACCAAAAATAATATCGTCTACATAAATTTGAGTTACAAGTAAATCAGAACCCTCGGATTTTAGAAATAGGGTTTTGTCGACAGATCCTCTTTTAAAATTGTTTTGTAATAAAAATTTTGACAATCTGTCGTACCAAGCCTTAGGCGCTTGTTTCAAACCATATAAAGCTTTATCGAGTTTAAAAACATGGTTTTGAAACTTGCTATTCAAAAATCCAGGAGGTTGTTCAAAAAAAACCTCTTCTTCCAAATAACCGTTAAGAAATGCAGTCTTAACGTCCATTTGGAACAGTTTCATTCCTTTATGAGCTGCGAAGGCGATGAGCAAGCGAATAGCTTCAAGTCTTGCTACTGGAGCGAATGTCTCGTCATAATCAATCCCCTCTTGTTGATTATAACCTTGAACGACCAATCGAGCCTTATTACGAACTATAACTCCTGAATCATCCGATTTATTTCTGAATACCCATCGAGTACCAATCACAGTTTGATTAGGAGGTCGTGGCACAAGGTGCCATACTTTATTACGTTCGAACTGTTGAAGCTCCTCTTGCATGGCCACAATCCAGTCGGATTCTGCAAGAGCTTCCTTGATATTGGTAGGCTCTATGGTAGACAAAAAAGAATAGAATGAACAAAAGTTATTTAATGTTAGCCTCATTTGAACTCCTTTATTCAAACTCCCTAGGATCGAATCCATAGGGTGAGAACTCTTATATTTCCATTTCTTAGAGTTCCTAGGCTCATCATCATCTGATGAACTATCACTTTCCTCAAATGATTCAGAATCAAGATTGGTTCCCCCTGAGTTGGACTCTGGGTTTATAGCTGAAGTTGGTACAACTTCAGTTACACCATCTTGGTTCTGGTTCAAAGTTATAGCATCATCAGCTATAACTTCAGTTTCCTTTTCCTTGTTTTGAGAAGAGACATTAGTATCATCAACAATTGTCTCAGTTCTCTGTTCAAGGTCATTTGCGGATTTATCAAGTTCATCATTGATTCCTTCAATAACTTCTTCATTATTATTTGGCACGTCATCTCTGGAAAGGCGAAAGTCTGGATCATTCATGTCCTCTTCTTCATTCTGTTCAACTTGTTCAAGCACACTATCTTCACCAAATACAACATGAACACTTTCTTCTATGCACAAAGTTCTTTTGTTAAAAACTTTAAAAGCTTTACTATGATTAGAATAGCCAACAAACACAGCTTCGTCACTTCGTGGATCAAATTTGCTCAAATTACTTTTTCCATTATTATGGACAAAACAATTACTACCGAAGCAACGAAGGTGAGCTATATTGGGTTTTCTCCCTCTTAAAAGTTCATAGGGAGTCTTTTTGAGAATAGGTCTAATCATAGCTCTATTGTGCACATAGCATGCAGTACTAATGGCTTCTGCCCAAAAGCTCTTAGGAAGGCCACTACACAAAAGCATAGTGCGGGCCATATCCTCTAATGTTCTATTCATACGTTCCACGACACCATTTTGTTGTGGGGTTCGTGGTGCAGAAAAGTTATGTCCTACACCATTCGCCCTACAATATTCTATAAAAGCTTGATTATCAAATTCGGTGCCATGATTCCGTACGAATGGAAAAACTAACTTTTATCATTACTGTTTTGGGCGAGGCTTCATTAGGAACTACAAAATCATCGAAGTTCATCTGTAGTACATAGAAAGATTACGGCCAGACATACTGGAGTAAGTAGTCGACTACGGACAAATACGGTACCGTGATCCAACCGCGGTTCTAACTTCATTATGTCCCACACAAATCCATGTGTACCAACTCAAGTGGACGCTGTGTACTTACTACTCGTTTCGGTTTGAATGAAGATCTAACTTGTTTACAACGGGCACATGAGTCACACATCTTTTCTTGTTCGAATTTGATTGAGGGTAGACCCTCAACTAAATCCCAAGACTTGAGTTTCTTTAAAATCGTTGGACTGATGTGTGCAAACCTCTTGTGCCACAAGCATGAATCATCCATAGTGACTTTCATGCACGTAAAGGAACTTGTAGTGACTTTGTTTAAATCAATCATCTACACGTTCCGTTTACTTAGGCCTTCTAAGATAACATTACTAGTACCTTCAACTATGATACGACAAACATTTGAATGAAAAACGACTTTGTTTCCTTTGTCACATAGTTGAGAGATGCTTAGCAAGTTATGCTTAAGGCCATCTACCAGATATACATTATTAATAGCATGTGAAGAAGATATACCAATCTTACCTACACCGATTATGTTGCCCTTCTTGTTGTCTCCAAAGGTGACCTTGCCACCGTTGAAAGGTTCTAGTGAAAGAAATAAATTCTTGTTTCCAGTCGTGTGTCTCGAACATCCACTGTCGAGATACCATAGATTGTTTTCTCTTTTTACGGGGAAGAAAGTGGTGCTGGAAGGCCGGAGAAAAAAAGATAGAAGGCACGAAGGCCGGACATCCAATACACTATTATCTGCAAGAGAATCAAATAAAGCTTTTAGGTACCCACGCTAAGTTGGGTCCTTTGTGGTTAGTGACTTTATGTATTTGATCCTTCCTAACCCATACCTGTTTGACAATTCTTTTCTTCTTAGGATAGGGTTTGCTAGGTTTATTATATTGTTTGTTATTGTTGTGACGCACATTAGGTTTAAACGACCGCTTCTGATTCACATTAGGTTTAGATTTTGAAGGTACAGATGTGTAATCGAAAGCTATGTCATAAAACCATCTAAACTCATTATTTCTAACCTCATCACGTTGAGGTTCAGATTCAGACTCACTAGACACGTCATGCTCTTTCACAAAATCAGTTTGATTTTTGTTGTCGTTAACATATTTAACACAATTATCTTTAACATGACCGTTGTGACCACAATAGTTGCAAATCAGATATTCTGAAAGATTGACGTACTTCCTTCTTCTGAAATCACGGTCAGAAGGAGTGGATTTGCACTTATCATGGTCTCTACGACTATAGCATTCATGACCAAGACCTTTCTTCATGTTATTGTTAGACTGTTCGGTAAGGAAGTCTAAGACCTTCTGACTTCCTTCCCACTTATCATGAAATTTTCGTGCATGTAGGAGCAATTCCTTCAAAGACTGAATTTCTTTTTCACACGACGAATGATCTACATTCGAGTCTTTGGAGGGATTGTTCTTTTTAAAATTTTCACGAAAATCATTAAAACGTTTGTTCAAGATAAGTTTCTCCTCATTATGTTGACTTTTGGCTTGGGAGAATTCAGCCTTCAAATCTTTCAATTGCTGAGAAAGAAAAGAGTTTACTTTCTCATGATCAAGAATAACAACTTCCTTTGCCTTAGCTTGAGATTGTAAAAGCTCATTGACTGTCTTCAATTCTAAAGTTGTAGCTTCATTAGCTATAACTTTGGCTTGAAGGTGCTTATTGTTGAGCTTCAACTCTGAGATTATAGCTTCATTAGCTATAACTTTAGACTCAAGAGCTTCTTTCTCAACATTTGTCTTGTCTGAAGTTATAGCTGAAGTTGCCATAACTTTAGACTTGAGCTTTTTAGCTTTGGCCTTTAGAAGTTGGTTTTCCTCAGCAATATCAAGAATTTGTTCTTTAAGATCTTTTAATTCAAGACTCTGTTTATGACAATGATCTAAGGCTTCTTCAAAATACTTAATTAAAGACTTCTTAGATAAATTCTTAACTTGCTTTTTAAGTTCAAGAAGACTAACCTCTTCGTCATCTTCTGAATCTGGTTCTGAATCTGAGTTGCCAACAAGACATATCTCGGATTCGCTTTCATTGTCACTATCAGAAATTAGGTCAAGACTGACGTTGCTTAGACACAAGTTGGCGACTTCCTCTTCCTCTGACTCGTCGTCCTCTGTGTCGAGATCTCCCCAGCAATAAGCCATCATCACTTGCTTGAATTCCTTCTTGGTTTTGTCTCGTTGATTTTTGTCTTTGATTTTCGTCCATGTGGGGCAATCCTTGATCATGTGATCATTATCCCCACATTTGAAGCAACCACGACTTGAAAGAGACCCTTTTGACTCAATTGGCTTCTTGTAAGATTTGTTAGTGTTGTTGTTAAACGTTTTCCCTTGTGGTTTGTTAAAGAACTTTTTCTTAAAACGTCTAGCAAACAACACTGTTTAATCTTCAAGATCCGAATCTTGTCTTTCACTAGATTCGGCATGTAAAGCCACCTTCTTGCTATTACTATCATTTGCCGCATCTTCATCAAGAGTAATCTCATGAGCCATTAGGGTTCCAAGTAGCTCTTGATAAGATAGGTCAGATAGATCTTTACATTCCTCAATTACCGTCACCTTAGGTCTCCATCGTTTAGATAGACTTCTAAGGATCTTCCTGGCAATTTCCTCGGAGTCAAAAGTTGTTCCAAGATTTTTCAATTCATTAATGATACTGGAGAAGCGAGTAGACATGCTGTCAAGCGATTCATTTTGTTCCATGGAGAACAGTTCGTATTTTCGCATGAGTAGTGCAATACGTTGCTTTTTGACAACAGTTGTCCCCTCATAAGCTAACTCAAGACCATCCCATATTTCCTTGGCAGTAGAACTAGATGAGAAACGATCAAATTCAGTATGGGTCATGCCGTTTCGCAACAGACTAATAGCCTTTGAATTTTTCTCAGCTTTCTTATAATCTGCCTCAACATAGTCATCTTCTTTCTTTTCGATGGAAGTGCCAGTAGCAGATCCAAGCATGATCTTATTAGGACCATTCTTAATGATTAGCCAACACTCCCAATCGATACCCTTTATGAAATGGGTCATCATATTTTTCCATAAACTGTAGTTCTTCCCATCGAATACGGGACACTTCAGATGTTTGGAATCCATTAAAATAAAATTAAATGCAGCGGAAAATAAATAAAAATAAAAGGATAAATGGATCAGACTCCTTGATGTAAGGCAATCAAGAGCACGAGGCTCTGATACCAATTGTAGAGTCTATTGATCGAATACGAAAGAGGGGGGGGGGGGTGAATTGAGTATTAAAAACTAGCCCCACTTTTCGATTTATATGATATGTAATTAATTATTTGATCTTATGAATTAAAATCAACTAATTAATTAATCAAAGTAAGCGCGAATAACGAAATAACGAAAAGTAAAGAGATAAGAGAAAGGCACACGATTTTTGAAGTGGTTCAGTTTCACACGTTGAAACCTACGTCCACTATTCTCGAGTAATAATTTTTAGTACCTTTCTACGGATTACAAAAATTATCAACCCACTCGTATAATCAACACTATGATTATAACTCAAGGTGAGTATCGCTAAATACTCTATACTATCTGACGCTAATAAGAAAGTACAATATAACTCACACAGATTCCCGTTAAAGAATTGTAAGCTTATAATGATGTACTATTATCCAATAACGTATTTTACTCAAGCGATTGATAATAATTGATGCACGACTCTTTTAAAAACAAACTCTAAAAATAATAAATATTTGCTCAAAGGTTTGCTTTAAAACGATTTTGGAAAATCAACACTAGTAAATAATTGTGCCGTGTGAATATAGTGTATTTCGTGTATTTTGTAATTAGTATGTGAATGAGTATTTATAGTAGAAGAATTATGGTAGATCTAAAACCCTAGTATAATATTTAACAAAGATACTTATCTTATCATAAAATAATATTTGCTTATCTTTTAGAAATATCTTTATCTCAAAATATTATTTGGTTTATCTTATAGAAATATATTTATCTTTATATCTCAAAATATTGTGGTAAAGATATAGTAGAATCCTAGATTAGGTAAACTAAGGAAACAACCTATGGAGGCCGAATCCTAGCTCACGAAACCCTAGGAGGCACGCATCCCTAGGTGGCACAAAGCTAGGTTTCCACGAAACCCTAGATGGCTCAAACACTAGGTGGGCTAATTAGGTTAACAACAAATTGAGATAGAATATATTAGAAACCCTAGGTAGCATGACAACCCATAAGTTGTATTACTAACCAATAGAATCTCATAAATATATTCTCTATTAAAATAATTGATAAATATAAAAAATAAAACTCTTTCACTTTTGAAAACATTTCAAACCATTTTATTTCCAAAATCATGCATCAATATTTTATCATCCAAAGTCATAGACTAAAGCTATAACTTTTGAACATAAAATCTCTCGAATGGAATAGTTACCGAATGACGACCTATACTATCTAATCTTCACAAAGATTTTCAGTATACGAATCATCTCTTCATCTTGATCACAAAGACCCTCCATCTCGAGTCTTGTGTAGTTTGATGTAGATCTTGTTTGAAGCGATTTTCCTTAAAGTTATGCCTGGTTAGCTATAACTTCCATGTTCACTTCCAAAGTTATTCCTGAAGTTGTTATAACTTTGTCTCACAGACTTTATCAAAGTTACGCCTAACTTTGATCTTTCTTCTCATAATTGTTGCTAGCTATAATAAGACTAAAGCACACAATTACACGCATATGATATATCGAGTAAAACATATTATCACGTAAACACATGTCATTATCAAAACTATCAAATTGGTCCAACAGAAATGATTCGAGGTTGGAATGAGCATCTTTACACACTTGGTTGTTGCTAAGCTTGATATTAACACCACATGACCAAATCATTTGTCCACCTTCTTACCCATTGTCTCTAACCTTCTTCTTTATCTTCTTGGCTTCTTTTCTTATACTAATGATCATGTCTAGCATTGTCTTGTAAATTTGGGATACCTACCATACTAGATTGCGGGCGCGTTCGCTTAAGTTGTAGATAGAAGAGTGTCACATAAATACAAATTTTTACCTTGAACACGTAAAATTTGAGTGTTGAGTGCACCGTGAGAGTCCATTGTCAAAAGATCATGCAAAAGCCAAAAAATTCATAAGGAATTCACTTATGCTACACCGTTATGTAAATCCCAATCATGTTTTGCACTTTCCCTATTTCAATGTTGTTTCGGGATTTAATTTACTAGCTTGTTAAACCTTAATTTTGATATTTTTATGATAGTTTGACTACTTACTTGATACCCTTGCCTTGATTATGTTTGGTTTCTTGCTTGAGGACAAGTAAGGGTTTAGCTTAGGGGAATTTGATAAGTGTAATATTTGTATGATTGTATCCCCTCATTGGCTCGGTTTTACATGTTTTTCCCCTATTTATAATGGTCTTGTGAGCTAATCCCATGTTATAGTAGCTTTGTGTGCTTTGTCTTGTCTTATAGGAAATAATGCAATTTATGCGGCTTTTCCTTTCTTTTGGAACTCATCTCAACACTCGGAGATATAAAAAGCAAGTCTTCATCAAAATGATAGTAGCATGGTAGCATGTAGAGTGCATTTAATTTTTTTTTAAGTGCCTACCTCTTCTAAGATTGCGTTCAATCCCTGATTATCGTCCGTTTTTATGTAGTGTGTTTCAGGTACGGAAATGAACACTGAACTAATGAACGAGGTTCGAGAACTGTGGTCACTTTATTGTGTAAAGAACATCTAATGTATGTAATAGGTTTAGATTCTTAGAAACTGCAACCGAACACATAAAAAATTTTTTGTCGTAGGATCTAGCTAGTACTGTTTTTAATTACTTTGTTGAATGGATGGATTGTAATATGTATGGCATTTTTTGGTATGAAATGAAGTTGTGTTTGTTGGAAGCCGTGAGGTTGCTGGTTTATTTTTTGTATCATTATCGATCCAGTTTGCAGGTATTTAATAGTGTGGGAATGTGAAGTTTGCAAAGAAGGTGCTGCTGAATTTTATGCAGCATTTAATTGCGGCTATATTATTGAATTTGCATTGCTCAAATTTACATCGGTTATAGAAAAGAACCGATGTTAATGTAAATGCAATTTAATATAGTTTACATCGTTTACTAATTGAAACCGATGTTTATAACATGTAAAATACATCGGTTTAAGTTATAATAATTGATGTAAATAAGGTGATATTTACAGTGTTTTTGATCCAAAATCGATGTAATTAATGAATGTTAATATAATTTACATCGGTTACTAAGTAAAACCGATGTTAATAAGGTCATATTTACCTCGGTTTTGATGGAAAAGTGATGAAATTAAGACCTTATTAACATCGGTTATACCTACTAACCGATGTAGTTTTAATGTCATTAACATCGGTTGTACAACCGATGTTTTTGCTAAAATAGCTGTAAACAACGCCCCCAGAAACATCGCCCAAAACCGATGTAAATAAACCTAAAAAAACGATGTGAATGGTACTTTTTCTACTAGTGTAAATTCATATCAACTTGGGCACGGTAAGCCGATTCATTCCTCATTAACATAATTCGTTGGATTAACTCTTTAATCGATTCTACATTAGAACTCTCGGTCGATAATAGTACTTTAATATTTATCTTAAGCCCAGAACACATGCGGCTACGGTCGCGAATACTTCCGTTGAGCTCAATCCAAATTTCGAATTAATAACCTTGATTACCCCACTTACCCAACGTAACAAGTTTAGCACCCCGGTGAGTCGAGCCTACTTCCTTGCGAAATTTGGATTCATGGGTTCTTTATTTGGTAAGGCTTGATCTCAATTATTTATCATGAGAGGTCATGTCAATTTATTATTTATCTCGTTTAAGTGAACTAAATCGATGAATTAACGATAATTTTAATTGACACGGTTGAATACTCGATAAAATATGCATGTCATGTTATGGCGATTTGGCAATGCATGAAAACATATTAAATAACATGCAAGCATAAAGATAAAATTCCTAGTATGGCCTTTCCTAGAATAGAAAATCATATAATCTATTACAAATTCGGAAACCAACTCCTTTGGTCCCTTGAACTTCATAAGTACGCCTCCCAAGGTCACCGTCTCTCTCTCGGAACTCTTTTCCGAACGGCGCCGTATTAGGGAAACTCCGGTATTACAAATAATTACAAATTATATGATAAAATTACAATAATTTCCTATTATACATTTGTAAAATAAAATAATACAATAAAAGTGATACGAGATCACAATAAATTACAACCGAATCAATATTCCCTTACATTCCGGGCAATATCGATTAAAACTAAGGCCATACAAGGAAAAATTACATAATTCAAAATTACATAAATAAAATATGACATTCATATATAAAAATGCAGCATTACACTATGTATAAAACATGCTCATATTAAATGCCAAAACTCCCTATATAACGGTTTATATCATATATAACCCGGTTTTACGAAATGCGTGATAATAACTTCTTAAAATCACAAAATGATACTTAAATCATATTTAAGTCCAAGTTAATTATCCCAACTAATTTAAGACTTAAAAATTAGTCATCACTCAATTTTTGACAATAATTCAACTTGTTGTTATTTAATTGCTCATAATTAGACTTTTAAAATCATATTTTAATCAAATAAATCCAAATTTAATTACAATAATTTCAAATTTTGAATTTTAAATTTTTGTACATTCTGTAACATTTCCATGACACTCATAATGTCAAAAATCATGGTTAAAAATTTTGAATCGTTTTTGAGACAAATCGGTTGTGCTTTATCGGTTTTATCAAATAAAATACATAAAGCATGTAAAAATTAATCAAATTAAATTTTCAACTTTAGATATGTAATGTGGTACATTTAAGCAACCAGGAACAATTTTATCTTATCATGAAATTTATTTTTGCTATATTTGCTAAATAAGTCACTATTTATGCCATTGTTACATTAAAAATTCATAAATCATGCTAGACAAATCACATTAGTCTCACATATTCCAGTCTAACAAGAAAACATGCATGTGACTACATTCTAAAATTTCATGGTCAGATTCAAAGAGGAAGTATGTTTAACTATTTAACCTTTATTTATTCCATTTTATCATATAAAAAACAAAAATCATACAAAATAAGTCCAATTCACATGAAATTTTACATACAGTAATTAAAATATATATGTGATATTGTGTAAAAATTTCACAGTCAGAAGATAAGTCTAACTAATTGTAGAATTTTAAACATCATTTTACTCATTAAAATGTAATAAAAATACTAAAAATCATATTTGAGCAATATAAATTTCCATAAATCATCAAAATGACCTAAATTTATATTAGGACCAGAATATATTGACAAGCAAATGATTTTGTGATTTTATCTCATAAAACACAAATTACTAGTTTTCTTTAAGTTACATTAACTCGAAAAAACTATAAATCGATTATGCATGCAACGACCAAAGCTCTTGATACCGATTGAAAGTTTCTTAAACTCGACATTAGACATTTCTAATATCATCATATGATTAGTTTGCTCATTAAACCAATGGATCTTACGCATGCATAACTAAAGATAAATAAGAGAAGTTAAGAAACATTTGTTCCTTACATTGGATTGGAACGAATTTTTGGGCACAAGATAGGGCTCCTTCCTACTCTTGTTCTTGAGCTATAAATCAAAGGATGAACTCCTAGTTTCAAATTAGAAACTCTCCAATAAGTTGCAACCAAGACAACTCCTAAATCACTACTAAAATACTACACTAGTATAATATAGTAGTCTCCCTTAAAATAAAATTAATACCACTATTACTACTCTTAGTATTCTTGTACGAAGTATTAATATTTTAAACTCAAGTTTGTATGAAGCTTCTCAAGCTTTTCTAGTGTGAGAAGTTGTATTTTTATGAGAGATAAGCATACTTTGCATGTATGAGATGTATATTTAAAAATAAGAGGAACAAGTCCTCTTATGCATGCTAGATGGACCGGTCACCCATGGTACATGGGGAAGGGTGAGCGTGCTTTTTATTCTTAACAATGCACTAGGGTGGTTACTAGGTTTTAGGTGAAAATGATTATGTTTACCCATTAAACAAATCAACTAATTATCACCCATAACTTACCCACCAAAAACCGGTGCTGTAACAACCCGAAAAGTACCCAATTTTTCTAGTAAAAATATTTACTAACACTTTTCAGCCGACTTAAGTTTTTAAAATAGAAATTATTGTTTCGAGTCGTATTTTGAAATTCCGAGTTCGTATTGGGAATTTTTGAGAGATTTCATGAAAATCCCGTTTTTAGTCATCTTTGACTTTTCTTGACTTTTAAGTCGTCTTTGACTTTTCTTGACTTTTTAAAGTCGTCATTGACTTTTCTTGACTTTTAAGTCGTCATAAACTTTTCTTAACTTTTAAGTCATCTTTGACTTTTCTGGACTTTTAAGTCGACTTTGACTTTCGTTGACTTTTCCCGACTCGCCTTGTAATTTTGAAGACCGAAATTTTATTTAAAAAAATAATATTTTTAATTTATTTTTATTAAGATTTATTTAGATTTATCATAATTTAATATAATTATTTTGAATTTATTCGGAATTTAAGAATAACTTTTACGGTTTAAACCCGAACATCATTTAACTATTCCCGAGTCATCGTAAATCCCGAAAACAAACCCGAAACTCGACTTTGGCATGAGTCACGCGCCTATGTCATCTTTTTCCACTCACCTTAAGATCTTTTGATTAATATGATTAAACTAATAATAATATCTAAGATATTTACAACTTTATCGATC